>JAOTNS010001997.1:0-64580 GCA_028476615.1 Culter alburnus | reverse complement strand
CCCTGATCAAACTGACCTAATAGTGATTTTCTAGTGATACTGAACACACTTAAAAAAAAAGAGTAAAAGTTTTACTATTACATACACGTTCTTAACATTCATACTCGTTTTCTAAATGCATTACAGTATATTAACTTAACTGATCCATTACCTGATAATAAACAGGGAAAATGATAACACGAGATGATGAATGAGGTTCTCAGTGATGGCGTTTACTCGTATGAGTCAACTCTCGCGATCTAACTTCATAACGTTCACACGGTTCGCTCGCATGGAGAAACTCTTGCGATACCGTGTGAGAGAGCGTGACATAAGAAAAAAGAAAAAAGAAAAATCGATCTCAGATTAACGAATCAATCTCAGACTAACAGCTCTATTATAAACATTACATAATAAAACAATTAAACAATAATGTTTAACTATTAAACTAAATTACCCCATTAGACCCCAACATTAATGCTCATATAAAGCAAGTAACGTAATATATAACATGGTTATCTCATGTACGCCACCTTAAAACACATTTTCTGTATTGGTTTCAATTATTGACTAATTAATTACAGTTTAAATGCTCGGTTTATCATTTCAATGGTCTTAGCTGAAAAATATCAACCCGCGGGAAATACCGCAACGGTGATTAACCATGTAGATGGATGATAACAGCCATATGATCTGAGCCTACCATAGGGCGCAGCAGGCCCCTTCTGGCCCATATCTATGAGCTGATAACCACTGATAACGCCCATTCAATCGAGTGATAACATTCGAAGCGGATGGTTGAGGTTGAGGTCATTTTCTGAGGTAAAACTTTACTTCATACGAAATTATATCAACGACTTTAAATAAATAAATAAACTACATAAATAAATCAATCAATTCCAGTGAAATATAAAGTAAAAAAGGTGAGAAATCCTGCCAGAGTATAAAGTTAAAAAAATGAATCCTGTCCTGACAGTAAAGTTAATTGAGGTAAATTTTTACTTCACAAGACATTCATGTAATTAATTTATTAATTGAAAGCTGTTGATTAAAATGTCTTGTGACAAAAAAAACCTTCTGTCAGGGATTAGAAAAGGGCAGTCTATAGGGTTATGGTTTGAATGAATCAACTACATTGACAAATCGATTCCTGTGAAGAAAAAATAAAGTGCCTTTTCCACTTCCTGACATGAAAGTTCATTTTTAAGGTACTTTTACTTCACAAGACATTTATTCATGTAATTGATTAATTGAAAATGTTTTTCCATAAAACACTTCAATTTTACTTCAATTTTAAACTTTAATAGACACAAAAGCATTTTTTTTTAAATAAGTCCTCTGATAGCCGTTATGACAAATGACATACAATATAGTTATAACTCTGACAGGATTATTCTTTTAAAACAATTGTAAAATGACATGTTTATTATAAGTTCTTATGCATTGTGTATTTTTCTCTTACCTCAAGATGGCAACACCAAGCCCCTACTCACGCCAAGGACCACAGATGTGGTGAACCGGTATACCTGTAAAGCAGCCACCTTCAAATCAAAGGAAGGAAAAATAAAAGGCATGTCCTTCACAATTAAAACAACTAGTGCACTCAGTGACAGAACAAATATTTACCTGTCGTCGACCTTTGGTGACGAACCAAATTTAGAAGAAGGTGTGACCTATTACCTTAAAAACGTTACAGTGAGCAACAAAAATGGCAGCCAAAATATACATTTTGGCAAATCATCCAGCAAATTTAGGACAGCACCAATTGATTGGCAGCAATGTAGAAAAGGCTGCCAGAGAGGCCCTATGCCCTCAATCTCAAAAAGTCACGGGCAATGAAGGTGACATCTTCTCAAGGGGTGACTACTTGAGTCTCCAAGGGCAAGTGGTCAAAGTAGTTAATGTCCTCGTTGAATATCTAAAGATTAAAGGGAATTTCTGTCATTTATTACTCCCCCTCATAATGTTCAAATTCCATGTATATTTAAGGCGAGACACGGCAGGTGAAAACATCGTTTTTTCATGCAGTGGTCAATTTTGAGATTTTGGGCCAGTTTGCTCCCTTAACATGTAAGCTTTCATGTCAAAATAAAAAATATGTCAACATTACACATTAAGGTGGTTATTTCATTATATTTTGTCAACTTGCGCCTTTAGATTTCTATCGGAAATCACCAAAAGTTAGCATTCTAACGCGAGCTCCCGTGCCGTCTCCATTCATAGAAACATGTCATGCCTGGTATCATTGTAAAGCTCTCAGTCTCATTAACAGCGCTGTCTAATCCAAATATGGGCATTTCCTTTGTAGAAATAACCAACCGCGAAAGTTTGCCGGGGAATCTACAGCCGAAAACCACATCTGATTGGTCATGTGAATTTCCGACTACGTGATTGGTGCTCAGGCGTCACGCTTCCTTGTTTATTCTGCACCTGAGAGAAAATGCCGACAACACCGAAATCAGCTCATAAAGTTTCACAGAAAAGACGGCAACAGCTGTCACTTGCAAGAGCTAGTAAAAGAAAGTAAACAACAGAGTAGACGATGAAACCCCATCAGCCAGTGCCTCATCGCGTAAGCTTTCGTTTGGAAAGGGAAAGAGAGAGTCTGATGAAGGGAATGACAGCCGCGCCACACAGGAATGGCTCATAATTCACGTCGCACGATTGAATGAATTAGTCAGTGGTTTGTGTTGTCCTAACTGTGCTGGATCAGGGCTGAAAATTAACATCGATCCACAGAATCATGGGTTCTGTAGCAGTGTGTTGCTGGAGTGTAGTCTGTGTGAGAAAGATAGGTACTGCAGAAGTGTTTACACATCTACGCGTCTGCAAGACGAGTCCAGGAACGACGTTGCATTTGATGTGAATGTGCGGATGGTGCTCTTAGCACATGAATTAGGAATGGGGTATGCAGCTCTCAAAAAAATCAGCAAGGTGTTGGGGATACCTTCCCTTCACCTTAAGACTTATCAGAGACACAACCGAAAAGTGACAGGTATGAAAAAGGTTGAGCCAGAAAACCAAGCAGTATAGTGTCTAAATGCCAAATGCTTTTGTCTTGTGGATAGTGTCAGAAGTGAGAGTGACATTACATTTATATTTCCCCTCATAATGCACATTATATCATAAAAATGTAAACACATTTTACATACAATATTAACAAATAATTTTATGATATTCAGTATATTTTGTTGGACAGATTTACTTTCACGCACACACACATAACAATCATAATCATAATTATATAAGAATCCACTGTCTTTTACAAAATAAGTTAAGTTATATGTTCACTTTGAATAAAACCTGATTAAATCAATGTTTATTTATGCAGTATTTGTTTCATTGTAGTTGCAGAAATTGAGAGAGGCTTGGGGTCATTGCACAGAGCCAGGGAGCAGATCAGGCAGGCTTATGCTGAGGTTGATGCAGATGTGGCAAGGTTACTGATGGAGGATGAAGATGCAGTTATAAACATCAGCGTGTCTTTTGATGGAACCTGGCATAAAAGAGGTTTCACATCAAATTATGGCATCGGTGTGTGCATTGACATCCTTACAGGTCTAGTAATAGACTTTGAGGTCTTGTCCTCCTACTGTCATGCATGTGCCTTAAAGAATAGTGCCAAGCGAGAAGGAAAAATAACAGACCAGGAATTTGAAAGCTGGAGGGAGGCACACACTGACTGTGCTAAAATTTTGCAGGCTCAAGTAAAGCAATGGAGCAGGAGGCAGCTAAGAGGATGTGGGCCAGGTCAGTCAGTCGTCACCAGGTGCGATATACTGAGATGCTGTCAGATGGAGATACTGCTGCATTTAAGGAGGTGGTTGCCCTCAACCCATACCCTGGACATGAAATTGTGAAATTGGAGTGCATAAATCATGCCCATAAGTGCATAGGTACAGCACTTAGGAAACTAAGTAAATTAGGTCAATTAGGGGGCAAGGGTCTGGGCAAGCTGACTGCCCCTAAATGTAAAGCCTTGCAAAATTTTTACAGGGGGGCTATTATTAACAACCAGGGCTCCATAGATAAAATGAAAGCTGAGATCTGGGCAGGTCTCCTTCACAACATGTCTAGTGATGACAATCCATTACATACGAGGTGCAGTCCATCATGGTGTTGGTACAGGAGAGCAGAGGAGAATGGAGAAACACCAGAGTCCCACAAGCATCACACTAAAAACTTTCTGTCACGTGAAGTGGGAAAGAAGCTTATCCCTGTGTACCACCGAATGTCCAGTGACAGTCTGCTACAGTGCATGCAGCATGGAGGCACTCAAAATGCAAATGAGTGCCTCAACTCAGTCATATGGGCCCGATGTCCGAAAACAGTATTTGTGGGGAAAAGCAGGGTTGAGGCTGCAGCCAGTATGGCTATTGCCACTTTTAATGAAGGTGCCTCTGCCATGCTGGCTGTCATGGATAAGTTGTGGCTTCAGTGTACAGTTATCACTGTAAATACATGCAGTTACACTGACATGGTTAGACTTTCAAAAGCGAACATTTTTCAGTCCACCCGTGTGAAACGCAGGCGCCAAAGCGTAAGCGCAGCCAAAAAGGTGAAAAGACACCGACAGGAGATCGAAGAGGGGCCTACATATGGTGCAGGCATGGACATTTAGGCTATAAACAGACAGGGAGCTGTTTATTAGATTAATTTAGTTATAGATGGACATACAACAAACAGACACAGTTTGTTTGCAGTTTTTGTGACTGTAATGTGCGTTGTTAAGGTAGTTCTCTTCAGCTTAAGGCTATTGTTATTAATAATTTATTCATTTATCAATTTCCATGTGTTTTAAATATATATAATACTGATATTAATAAACTGAATATATATATTTTTTTGTAGGTTGGGGGTTTCAATAGAAATGTATGAAATTATACAATATAAAACTTTAAAGGCCGTTTTCTCAAAATGAGTTTTTGTGACTGTTATGTGTGTTTGTTAAGGTAGTTCTCTTCAGCTTAAAGCTATTGTTATTAATAATTTATTCATTTATCAATTTCCATGTGTTTTAAATATTACATAATACTGATATTAATAAAGTGAATATATATTTTGTTTGTAAGTTGGGGGTTTCAACAGAAATGTATGAAATTATACAATATAAAACTTTAAAGGCCGTTTTCTCAAAATGAGTTTTTTCTCACACTCAGAGTCAGATATATCCACTTCAGTAGCACCTATAAGCACCAACTTTTCCAGACTTATACTTAACTATATTCTGAAGGCTTTTACAGAGGGATTTGTTGATATATCATTCCTATCCTGTGTTATAGGTCCTTTTACTCAAAAAAACATGGCGAAAATAGGTTTTTTAAGGCTATTGTCAGTATTCTCTAATTTACTAAAGCACAAAATAAGATATCCAGAATCCCCTCTGTAAAAGCCCTTTCATCTAATATGTCAACAAATAGAATCAAGAATTTTAAACCTGGACCTTACCAATTTCCAGATTTTGTTTTTGGAAATGTATGCAAATTAGCGTATATTTAAGTATATAAGGCCTCATTTGCATATTAAACATAAATTTACACAAAACTTGTAATACATTTTTTTCTTATGTTTATGCCAGTAATAAACTGGAGAAGTTTCACAGTGATATCTTCTAATTAAAAAAAAATCCCTATTCACCTGTAGTGTCTCGCCTTAAGGCACACAATACTGCACAAAATAAAGCGATCAGGAAAACTATCTCTGTCCGAAACTCATACAATCTGAGCCAATATGAACTAATACAGTAAAGTGGATATTTACAGTGCATCACCAGTTATATTTGGTAATATACTGCCACCTGTTGGCACATTTGTGTAATGTAGAGCAGAGATTAAGTCGTGATCACGAGAAAACAACTTTTGTTATCTCGAGATCACGAGAAAATATTAAGTCGTGATCACGAGAAAACAACTTTTGTTATCTCGAGAAAATATTAAGTCGTGATCACGAGAAAACAACTTTTGTTAACTCGAGATCACGAGAAAATATTAAGTCGTGATCACGAGAAAACAACTTTTGTTATCTCGAGATCACGAGAAAATTAAGTCGTGATCACGAGAAAACAAGATAGAAAAAAAAAGTAATCCATGGCCGTTTAGGGCTTCCGTACCTCCTTATCAAGCGCCACAAGAGTTCTGAAAGTGAAGCCAAAGCGTCTCGATCGCCCCCAGGTGGCTGAGTGCAGTATAGGTCATAAACCCCGCCCTCTCCATATAACGTAATAAACATTATTTATTTTATTTTATTTTTTAAATTAATGTAAACAAATATATACAAAGATTTGTACAAGCATATACAACTCACAACAAGTACAAAACAATTAAACATAAGAATATGTAAAGTGAAATAATTCATGTCAGGGGTAAAATTAACAATTTAAAGTAACAAAAGGTTCATTTGTCTTTCTTGCTTTTTTGTTCTTAATTTTGTCTGATGTAGTACCATATTGTTTAATCTCTTTTATAAAATGTTCAAAGTTTGGCTTAGAACATTTTTTCACATGAATGTGATATTTTCCAAGTTAAATAAAAAGTTGTATAAAGAAGCACATGGTGCTTTTGGAATAAAAAAAAAAAATAAAATAAAGACCACATACAGATCAATTTGTATACACGTTCCAATAAATTAAAATAATAAATTAAATTAAATGAATAAATTACATCCAACCAACACATTTTTTTAATATATACAATCAAAAAAAGATGCGTCACAGATTCTTTGGCATTGCCACAAAATTCACATCAGTTTTCAATATTCAAATGGAAATGTTCAAGCAACTCCTTGACAGGGTAAATTCTGTGTACAATTTTATAGGATACTTCTCTAATTTTATTATTAATAAAAAAAAGCGTATTTGTTATTACCATACTCTTTTCCAGTTAATATTTTCATATTTAGTAGATTCTTTTGGCCTTACAGGAATCATAAATCTATTGATAAATTCAGAATATGTTAAAAGTAAACCTTGTTCATTAAGCAACTGACTAACAGTAAGAATTACATCCAACATCCCATTTCTGATTAAAGATTGACTTCTTTTTATACAAGATGTCTTTATTACTCCATATGAAGTATTGATGCGGTGAAACATTATTTTTATAGATTAATTGCCAAGCCAGCAGTGCCTGCTTATGAAAGTTTGCCGGTTTAACTGGGATTTTTTTGACCAAAAAAAATACATTTTAAAAGAAAATGAATGCCACCCAAAGACTTAAATATGAAAACATTCCATGCATCTTTATTTTTAATAAATCCAATTATCTATTTTATCTTAAACACATTATCAGGATCTGTAAAATTTAAAACTTCAAGGCCACCAAAGTCTCTATTGTTGTTTAGAATATCTTTCAGTAAATAGTGTATTTTCTTCCTCCAAATAAAATCATAAAGAATCTTGTCTAATTTCCTGACAACATTGTTTGGAGCATCTGCTGACATCCATATATAAACAGACCTTGAGATCCTTCTGTTTTTGAGAGCAGAACACGTCCATTCAGGGACAGATCTCTCATGAGCCACATACTGAATCTGTTTCTTAAGAATTAGTCCACTTTCTAATTAAAATTTCCTGATAATTTACTCATGTCATCCAAGATGTTCATGTCTTTTTTTTCAGTTGAAAAGAAATGAAGGTTTTTGATGAAAACATTCCAGGATTTTTCTCCATATAGTGGACTTCAATGGACTCCAAACGGTTGAAGGTCAAAATTAGTTTCATTGCAGCTTCAAAGCATTCTACAGGATCCCAGACGAGAAATAAGGGTCTTATCTAGAGAAACCATCGCTCATTTTTTTATTTATTTGTTTATTTTATACATTTTAACCATAAATGCTCATCTTGAAATAGCTCTCTTCTTCTTCGGGTGCTTCTCAATTCTTATTTGTGCATCCTCCTTTCCTTTCCTTGCATCTTAGCTCCACCCCTTCAGGATGTGAGGGAAGGAAACATGGAAAAGATGCAAGGACGGATGAATTGAATTAAGTGAAATGATATATCCTCGCTCCCTTTAGCGTCTCTTCAAAGCGTCATTAGCTGCACTCGAGGGATCTACCCACATGTTGTTAAAGTTTGGCTATTTAAAAAAAAATATATATATATTATAAATATTAATAAAACAAGATGCCCCGTTGAAATATGTGAGATGTAAAGTTTATTTAAACTGCATACATTAAAGCATCTATTTAAATTATTGTGACAGATATGAAGAGGGAGGAGAATTTATGTGTGCGTCACGTTTCTCGATGAGAAAGACTTCCACAAAGGATGCACCTGTGTATCCTCGCTCATGACTCCTCAGGAAGCCTCCTCACTCCTCGATCCTCACCTCCTCACAGTGCAATTAGAGAATTGAGATGTCCTTCAAGATGGCTGAGCTCGATCGGTTTCCGGGTCATAGGATGGAGAACAGAGGAACGAGGAAACGAGGAGGGATATTGAGAAGCACCCTTCTGAATTCCAGTGTAGACGCTGCTGAGTGTATTACTGCCCTTCACAGGTCAAAGTTTGAACTAATTGCTATATACTTGAACTGGCATATTGTATATGACAATTTAGTGTCCAGGACACTCAGCAATGTCTATTTTTCTAATGTCAGGTATTCATCTTTAACTCTATTTTGAGCATTTGATGTTTTGTATTGATCATCTTTGAATTGATTAAGTAATTGGCATGATACATTTACATTGACTAACGCTTGGCATTAGTTCAAGTGTACTTAGACTGTAAAGGCTAAAAAGGGAATTTCCGTTTAGGAAAACAAAATGTTGATCGACCAACCTAAATAGGGTGAGCCTTACCTCTGTTTATTGTAATGTTACTCTAGCTAAGTGAACATGGGAAACCATGGCAAAGCCAAACCAAAGCTACTATAAGAGAAGTAATATTGGTCGGCTTATCTGTAGTAGTGGTTGTGACCTCTGACTAGACTAGAGATAGTGTTACTTTAATTCAAGTGTATACAGATCTATGGGGACTAAACAAATACGTTTAGATAGAATGAATGAATGAATACAATGAGTAAAGAGTTAAATAGAATATTCAAATGTCTAAATTATAAATGTAAATGGTCAATAATCAATTGGCATTCCAACCTAAATTCAAGGTCATAATAAAATGGAGTTTAATTAAACTACCTTGACACACTGAAAAGACTGAATGTGCAAGAAACCTTCCCCGTCCTGTGGGAAAACCACCGTTGGGCCTGTTGGGCGGGCTTTACATTCCTGGATCCAGTGCTGTGTCTGGACCTGACACTGTAGTCCTTGGAGCATCATTGGAC
The DNA here is from genome assembly GCA_028476615.1 of Culter alburnus. Taxonomy (NCBI): domain Eukaryota; kingdom Metazoa; phylum Chordata; class Actinopteri; order Cypriniformes; family Xenocyprididae; genus Culter; species Culter alburnus. The sequence goes on along the minus strand of JAOTNS010001997.1, from coordinate 55,323 downwards.
CTGTTATTTTATTTATATTCATTTTTATCACTTTAACATGTTTGTTTATTGCTATAATACATGTTACTATTTGTCTGTTTGCATTCTGTTCCTCATTTATTTTGGCACTATTTTGTGTCTTATTTATATTTTGTCTTGTTTTTTCATGCTTTAAAACTTGAATTTTGGTTGACGCTCTTAACAGAGCAATCATACCCACAAACACAAATTAAATATAAGTATCAACTTGATACCGAAGTACTGGTAATTTTGACAACTCTACCCAACAACACTATAAATAAAGTGTCATTTATTTGATCTCATATCATATAACACTGACTGGATCTGACCGGTTGCTTTGTCTTGAACCATTACTGTGCCCTGATGTGATGCTGTGCCCTGTGTTTTCTTGTGTTTTGCATGTGGAGAGTCTGAAAAACACACAAAGATCATTCTTATTTAGCATGATTGTTTCTTAAACAAAAGAGTGGCTGATTTAATGTGATGAATAAATACTCACTGGATGTGGACATTCTGCCCCCAGACCCACCAGCAAACTCAAGTGGACTGGGCAAGGCTGGAATTTCAGTGTCTGAAACATGAAAAAATAAACCTGTAATGGCTTTTATGTTATGTATAATAAACCATTTTTGTATATGGGTCAGTGACAAATATGGTGCGGCAAGATGAGAAATTAAAAAATCTTTTAAAAACCTGTTTTAAAAGCATGCATCAGGTACGTTAAAATGTATATATTGTGTCCAAGTTGATTGTATGTTGATAAAAATGACATTTGCACAATTTTTTACTAAAGTTAAGAATGAATGTACCTAAAAATGTCAAATGGTGTAACCGCCAAAGAATGAGAAATATTAAATATGTTATCCACATAGATGGCATGTAAGCTCACTTATAGAAATATATACTTCAATTTAAAATATCAAATGAAAAATAATTTTATTAGTTATCTCTAAATGTAAATTTTAACGTGTTTTTGCAATATTTGGTGGGACACATGCTGAAAACACATTTGTTTTCTAAATAATCTTTGACAAATTATTTTAAAATTGTTTAAAGTCATGTTATCACACTAAATTAGATGATTACATTTTATTCCACATTAATTTTTCTGTAAATAATTATATTTTTTATGAAAAATACTGGTTACGCCAATTGACACAAACCAGTTACACCACCTGACCATGTTACTTCTACAGCCAAAGGCCATTGTTTGTTGAACAAATTGACACTGAAAATCAAGCATGACAGTCAGCAAGTTAAGTTAAGTGGTTTCAGTGATGAAAAACAACATCTGACAACAAGAAATAATCATAGTAATGAACAGTGAAATCATGTCTCATATATTTTCCAGTTAAAGGGTTAGTTCACCCAAAAATGAAATTTCTGTCATTAATTACTCACCCTCTTGTCATTTCACACCCACAAGACCTTCGTTCATCTTCAGAACACAAATTAAGATAATTTTCTCCCATAGAAAGCAACGAAATTACCCCTTTCAAGGTCCAGAAAGGTACTAAAGACATCGTTAAAACAGTCGACGTGACTGCAAAGGATCAACCTTAATCTTAATGGTTCAACCTTATTATGAAGAGACAAGAATACATTTTTTGTGCAAAAACAAAACAAAAATAGCATCTTTATTAAACTATTTTGTCTCTTCCCTGTCATTCTCCTATGCTGTTGACATGGTAAACACAGTGCAGAAACTCCAGGTTTTACATCAGAAAAGCAGCTCATTATTGGCCGGGCCCTGCGTCAGTCTCACACGCATGCGCTGTGCTGATCACGTGATCAGCTTTGGCCAATACTGAGCTGGCATTCATACATAAAGAAGGAAGGCTTCACTGTGTTACTGTGTCACCTGCGTGAGGATAATGACAGGAAGAGAAGAGATTGTTGAATAAAGTCATTATTTTTGTTTTGTTTTTGCACATAAAAAGTATTCTCATCTCTTCATAACATTAAGGTTGAAACACTGCAGTCACGTTGACTGTTTTAACAATGGCTCTACAACCTTTCTGGACCTTGAATGTGGTCATTTTGTAGCTTTCTATGGGAGATTAAAAAAAAAGCTCTCAGATTTCATCAAAAAATATCTTAATTTGTGTTCTGAAGATGAACAAAGGTCTCACATGTTTGGAACGACATGAGGTTGAGTAATAAATGACAGAAATTTCATTTTTGGGTGAACTAACCCTTTAAGGAACAATCTGATAAAAGAAATCATCAAAGTGATGATTTCTCAAGAAAAAAATATCTGATAGCAGGATCAAAATTCACTTGTGCTCTGTCCACTGTTTCCTTGCTTGAAACTATATCGATTTATCTATTGGGGGAAGAGGGGCTCTGTTATGTCATTTTAATTATAAAATATTAGAAATTTAATGAATTGTATTTTATAGATGTAAATTGTAGTCTTTGGTTAAATGAACAATATGTAAGACTTTTGGATTAAAATAGCCAAAAACCACTTAAACAATGTTATATATTTTGTTGACTTGTGTACTTATATTATGCCAGATGTTTCCAAGAGTGTTTAAACCTAGAGAAATAATAACCAGGACACGAGCCATGTCCCTGCGTCGCCTATCAATGACATCATACCCACGTTAACCTCGGTTTCCGGTTTTATTTTGTCGAAACCACAGAAACACCAAAGACGCTTTAATATATTATGTGTTTTATTAGACAGGTGAGCAACTGTTTGGATACATTTGTCGACAGAAATCTAATCATATTATATAGCTAAACACGTTTAGTCTTATTGTTTAAATCTTGTTTTCTTGATTTACTGTGAGTACCATGTTTTACCATGCCTAATATGGATCTAGTTGACTGCAGTGTGCAACAAGTGTCTCATAGCAGCTGCCGAGCGAACGCACAGAGTAGCATTATAACAAATTTGAACACACAAATGTGTCTAATTTGATAAAATAGAGCTGCTTTACCTCACATACGCTTGACCTGAAGAAGCAGAAGCAGCGACTGCGGCATAATAAAAGGTGCTCTCGATACGTTTGACGTGCTTATCTTTCGTTAGCAATCACTCCGTGATTTTAGATTACCTACATTTTTAAGTGAATGGAATAGAAATATGCATTGAAGCTAAACATTTCAATGTTAAACATTAATGTTCTAAACATTAATGTTGTGCAACATAATTATATTTTATTTTACTGAATTACAGATCTTTAATAATAAAGTTGTGGTTAAAGCGCCACTTCCTCTAAAAAATAAAACATTGAACATTTGAAAATAGTTCCAAATTGTAGTTTAGTTTATATTACATCTTTAATCAGCACCATAAACTAGTGCTTTTGACTAAATTTGCCCCTAACAGAAAGGCTTGTAATAGAAGTCAAATGGACACCTATGTAAGCACTTGGCCTTGGTGGAAATATTTCAAATGTAATTTTTAAAGTTAATACACATTTTTATAATAATGATGAATTATCAATGTATTCATGAGGTCATACCATTTGACATGTATACCTAAGAATACCTAACCATACCCTAAAAATGTCAAATTATCTCATATTTTAAAGACAGTTACTAACCTTTGCATGCAGCATTTAGTGTCACCAGGGGTCCCTCTTTGTGATATAATTTCCTGTCACGTGATTTTCTTGCACAATATTAACAAAATGGCTCCTTGAATGGTGGTTACACCACCTTGACACTTCAGGAATTTGACTTGACTCCTATGATTCCCCAAATTATTTATAATATTCAGAACAATGGTGTTAAATTTATTTTTATTTACTATTAAATTGTTCTAATGTAAGATTATGCCAAACTAGATTATATGGTGTTTTATTGAGAATTTCACCTTTTTTAAACAAGATCAATTATTTGGTACCAAGTTTTTACGGTTACACCACAATGACATTTTTGTCAATTGACCACATTTTGCAATACCCGTACGTCATTGACCCATTTAACAAATTATGTCATCAATACTCAGAAGTTGAATTTTCAGATACTCCATTCATAATTGGCTTTAACTTTGTTGGTGCAATGGGAAAGGGGGACAGCTTGTTTCCTACAAAGATTTAAATCAAAAGTAAGAAATATCCATCTCCAACATAATTAATGTATAATGAATATAATGGCATCATATTAAAGAGTTACCCATCATGCTCTCCTCCTCCAACTCATCAGAATCTGTTAAGAGTGCAACATTTGTTTTAAAGCATGAATGTTGGTGAAAATGGTGTTCAATTAATAGATTTCAATGTTTGAGATTTGTTTATTCAGTGAGAAACATACCAACAACATAGTCATCAAATGTTTTTTTTTTTTTTTTTTGCTCTTTTCCTCTTGCCCCCAACCACTACCTCTTCCTCTTCCTCCTCAGCTTGGCTGGTCAGGTTATAGTTTTCACAGTCACGAACATTACCCTAGAAGTCACATACAATTTTGTAATGTATTAAACATTGTAACACCTGTATTAAACATACTAATAATGTAATAACAATATTTTGAACCATTCTTTAATCTAAACTTACCTGAAGTCATTTTTCTCTTAATTAGTTGAAACATCAGCCAGTCGTCCTGGGGGTCCTTCTTCATCTTGTGTGCTTCTTTTACTCTAGTGTTTGGCCATCTAACTGTTTTCTTATTTATGTCTATCCAATTATTAGGAACTGTACCCTCCGTCTCCCTCCATTTTCCACCCTCACAGCCCTGGCATACATGGCCTGAAAAAGACAGTAAATGAATGTTGCTTTAAGATGCATGTTTTATTTTTTTGTTTAGCATAAGTCCATATCCATATCAGCTTGTAGAATAGGAGAAAGTATAGATTTTTATCAGAATGTGGTCACTAAGAATTAAACCTGTGACATTGCTAGCACCTTATTCTACTAGTTCAGCTACAGGAACACCTAACATTATTAAAATCATTAACAGTGTACTCTTCTAGATAGAAGCACAGGTCCTTAATACCTGCAGGGCATTTCTGCCTGTTGCACCTCCGCCGGTGCCAATGGGCCACAAGGTCATCAGCTGGAAGCCACCCATCACAGATGTTTCCCCCTATTAATCTCAGAACATCTCTGGATGGTGGGGCAGCAGAAGGGACGTATCCCTACCGCTCCCTGTGGCTGACCCAGTGATCCTTAGTTTCCCCACCTGGGGTCTTTCCTTCTGAGCCATAACCAGAACCTCCCTTTCTCTGCCTCCTCAGCCAGTTCCCCGAGTGCCGCCTTTTGCTTCAATCCAGTGATTCCAAACCGTTTCAGTAGCTTCAACAAGAAAGATACATGATCCCTTCCCATGATACTGTGAGCTCTGCCATGATTACTCTTGATTACATACTCTTCTACAGTTAATTAAAATAGAGATTAGACTAAATTCAACCTTTAAGATTTGTGCTCCATGCCATGGCGTAGGGGTATGAGGACATAACCTCCAGATTCTTGTGGAAGGCAGGCCACTTTTTGAAGAAGTAGTTCTCTTTTCATCCTGCCCTGCCCAACGCCTGGTGACTTTTTTCCATTCCTCACCCATTGTTTGGTTTGTTGCAGGAAGTTCTCAAAAGCAAAACAGCTAATCTCATTTAGTGAGCAGTTGAAGTGTGTGACATCTTCATGAGGATGGATCAGTCCATGTACACTGTACACAGGGAAACAGTTTCCATACAGGTCAGCACTGGACATGACGAGGTGCTTCATCAGTTCTTGAGCGAACTGGAGGTAAGCATTCCTTGTCCTGTCATCTGACTCCAGCATTATTGCCATGTCAACTGTCAGTGACAGGAAATGCTTGTACCTCTCAGGAGACAACACATTTTTCAGCACCACAGGTCCTGTCTGTGTACAACAAAAACTATGAATTCACTTGGCATCTTTCCTCTCAGCAGACTTAATTTTTGGGTTATCTCTTCCTTGCAGATAAACTAAAGAGTTTTGGGCCACAAGTCAAGAATGTCAAGAAGCGTCTGACTACTCCCAAGATGACCAAATGCATGTAATCTAATACAAAGGAGCTTACACAAGGTATTCCTGTGGGAATTAAGGGACTGACACTGGTTTGATGGTTGCTGTACTCTGCAATCTGCTCTGAAAGCTTCATCTGATCGAGAGGGGCATTCATTTTCATTGAACACAATTCTTCCCTCAACATGATTGCCTCTGATTACACATCTTTCACAGCTCTCGTAAGAATTGTGATTCTTTATACATTTCAGATATGCTCTTGCTGGTGCATCACAGATCAGAGCTTCAATACTGACGGTGTAAGTCTGATCTTGATAACTTATTCCTTTGTCCTTCAGATGCTTGTACTCATTCCTCTAGTGAAAAAATATACTTTATTGTATTTTAAATATATTCCCTTTATCTATAGTATATTGCAAATATACTAACTAATGTGAACTTAATTTACTAATCCTTTAGTAAACTATCTTTAAATATATAAAAAGTATATTAGCATCATATTTTCACAATAAAACTTTTAACACACTTTAAAATAATTAGTATTTTAGAAAAATATACTTTAAGTGTCTACGTTTAGTTTATTTAAGTGTATTTATTTGCACTTTATGCAAATATATTTGAGGTTTATTTTAATTGTGCGCTGAAAATGATCATTGTAACAATGCACTGAAAGTATATTTAAAAAATACATTATTTAATATCCTGAATTGTAGTGTATCTAAAGTTAAATTTGAGTATTTTTTTTAAGTTCACTTATCCTTGGAATTCATTATATTACTTGTGCTTATTTATTTCAGTATGACTAATGCATTAAAAGCCCATTTAATATATGCAGTGTAGCCTATAATTTCCAAATATGATATATTAAAATATTAATACGTTTACACTGGCAGAATCATTTTACAATCGTTCACACAAATCTATATTGAACAACACACCAGTAGCACAAGTAACGTTACATGCGAAAAAAATATGTCGAGTGGTTGAACTTGAGACTGTGGAATTCAAATATCTCTTCAACTTGGAGTTGTTCCAATTTAGCACATAAAAGTACACTGATATACTTAAAGTTGTATTTTAATACAACTTAATTACAACTAAAATATACTTAGTACAAAATTAATTGTTTCAAAATAGCACACTTTAAGTTAACTGATCATTTAACACACTTGAATATACTAATAATTAGTCTGGCTGCAAGTATACTTAGCATACTTTTTTCACTAGGGCAACCATTTGTCAGTTTATGCTACAGAGTTATTGGCACTATTATTGGCCCTGCAGTGGTTAGAGGAGAAATAAATAACACAGTTATTGCATCTGATAGTTATTCTGCACTGTGTTGTGGCAAACAAAAATCAACTCCGACTCTACTGCATAAGAGACAAACACGTCCAATTGTCTTTAAAGGTTTTATTTCTTGCAAGAAAGGTCAGACAGGTCATACAGAAACACAAGTAGCTGCAGAGTGTAAGACCAAGAAGAGAAAGCTTCCCCTCACTTTATATCTCTAACCTCCAAGGCCGAAGCCTCTGTCCTTTCACCATATTAGGAACATCTCTTAGTGGCTGTAACTTTCCACACATTGTTAGCACAGACATGTTTTTAACATACATCTTGCATGTCCCCATACCATATCTATGTTAACACTATGTTAAACATTACCACTTAAGCCAACATCATACCATGTCCTATAAGCATCATATTTCACAAGAATACAGGTAAAAAGCATATGAAAAATTAAAATTTCCACAACAATTCCCTCTTCTTATCATTCATTGATAACTAATGATTACTTCTACTTCATTTTCACATCACACTCTTAAATTTGTGAAGAAAGTTAGAAAATGTTTAAGGCTTTTTCTGTGGGGACAGACCCTGTGTTTTAGCAAGCTAAATAGGATAGGTAAAGAATGGGCTTTACCATGAAGTCAAATACCTCGGTCACATTTTATGCTCTTCATTTCTGATCTTCATACTGTTTTGCGGTGTGTATTTTGATCTTAACACCTTTTAACCTTATTATTTATTATTCTCAGGTTAGGTAAAGTAAGTCGAGCCTGGCCTAAATTATAAGCATTTTAAATTACTTACAATTTGGTCAGAAGACTCCTCTGTGGTACGTTCTTATTCAAAGTCTTAAAACACTATAAATCAAGCTAAGGTAGGCAGCTTTTGTAATCAATTAAATTTCTTTTAATTGGTTACTTTTATAATAAACAAAAATGTAAAGGCAAATAAAACTTCATCATTAAAGTATAAAATACAGTAATCACTCTTGAGTCAAAGGTGTAGTCAGCTCTGGGCTTCCCATCTTCAGCTTGGGGTTTCTTGTCCTCAGCTCTGGGCTTCTAGGCGTCGGGGGTACTGATGTATCAATATCCGAAGAGGCAATCAACTCATCAGTCTTTTATACTCGTGCTGTTTATTGCAGACGTTGGGTTATCTTCTTGATTGACGTACGTTGTAACTTTCCCAAAGTTTCCAGACACTTCTCAAGGCCTCGCAGGTGCAAGCTGTCTGGCTTTTGTGTCCTTGAACTCCAGTAAACTCAGCCAAGATGGCTGATGTCCTTATAAGGTTCTCGGAGTAGAACCACAGTTCTCCATGTCCTTGAGCACACACACATAGAACCACACACACTTCTGTGTGCTGCAGTCCAGTTCTGCTCCTCCTTCTCATGGACAGGCACACACACATATCTAATAACTGTACTAACTATCAATAACTGTACATCTCTGGCCATACAGTATAATGCATTTCTTAGAAACAAACAAATATAAATAACAATAATATTGTAATCAATGCCTAATATTTAATACATTGGCCAAATGTGTAGCAACAGACATCCCAAATCTTACCAAGGAGGCAGGGTAATTGCATTTTCTTGATATAATACAACAATATTCTATTCCCAAAAATGGGTTCTTCCAACCTAATTTAGAATTTTCAGGCATATTTTCAGCCATACATTCGTTAGTTACCATCCCCCTTTTTGATACATTGTTCATCATCAATTGATCATAGTGGTTGGAGACAAGTTTCTCTAAACAACATTTGCCATCAACACTAAACTAAAATCCATCTTTAATTCTCCAACAGATTTTCTCCAGCTTTCTCTGTCTCTGAACATGCTCTGTAAAGAGTTTGAAAAATCATGGTTATTTTCAGATGAGATTACACACAATCTCCTGTGTCTGCTCCAGCACTTCCTAAAGAAACAGAAACTTTTTTATTATTAGTTGGACACAAACAAAAATTCAAACCACAGCACCTCAAAGATCGTCTACCACCCCAACCTAACAATGGGCACCTGTGTAGATAGTCACAATTCTTTCCACCTTGACTTCTCCCTTGTATTCTGTCATAAAAGCCCCTAACTTCTCACTGTAACCCACATTGTCACTCTTTTCAGCCCAGTCTGTAGTCTCAATACACTCTCTGACAAACAGGACCACTTTATTCTTATATTTAGCCCAAAATTTAGCAGGTACCTCAGCCAATGCTTGGTGTACTTCTGAAGTGCACTCATTTACTGTGCAATGATTTTCTTTACTCTGTTTTTCAATTGATATTACAATTCTTTTAGTCAGTCTACCCCCTCCAGTGAGGGTCAAAACTCATCTGCTTATACCAAATAGAGGACAGTAGCCCTGAAACTAACACTTCACATTCCATGGTCACAACTTATCCTTCGCTATTCCGGCCCGTTGTTTTGTCTCTGAAGACAGAGCCATCTACAAACAGCACGTCCTCACAGTTATCAAATGGTTTATCTAGCAGGTCAAGTCATGGTGTACAGACTTGATCAGGGATTGTCAAACAACAATGATGTTCCTTCTCATCATCCTTTGTTATGTGAAGGTTACTTTGGTCTCTGGATAATTTTGTTTACTGCCAGTGTTTCGCTGTTTCTCTGCCGCCAAGTCTACATTTTACATTTAGCATTGTGATCACACATAGCTGACAGTGTTTAAATTCAGACCCCAAGTTGAATTTAGACCAGGGGTTTTAACCCATCTACGGCAATCTTCCAATTTCACAATTCCAATTTTCCATAAATCTTAAACTTATCTTAAACTTAGTGAAATGATCTTACCCGTCATTGAGAAATCACCTCGTGCACACTGGTACCCGCTCTTTCCCATTCCAGATCTTTGACTGTTTTCTTCAACAGAATCAGGTGTTTTCTGGAGCTTAGCGAAGGGGCACTCAAGAGCCACTGGAGCCATTGGACTGCCTAATAGTGTTAAAACATGGAGACAGGTTAATGACAGCACTATTTAATCACTAAAATCATTAGACTGTATTCTCTCAGCAGCAACATATCAGTGCTGAGAATATACTCTGTGAATTTAATTCTCACAACTGTCCATTCAGTGTAATGTTCTGTGACATCTGTACCTGGAGCCATCTGCCCTGAACAAGGTGGTGACAAAGATCAGACAAAAAAAATAAATAAATTACTGGTCATAGAAAACTTCAACAAAATAGTCACTTCAGTCCTTCAAGGTCTATATTACAAATTTAAAGACCTCTTTGAGTTTTCTTTTAACAAATTTAAAAGTTAATTTCCCTCTTCATGGCAATCATTTCTTTTCACATCTCTGTGTCCATGATTTTCAGCTGAGACACTGTGCTTCACTATAAATAGCTTGTTATCACTTATGACACACGCTCAGATAGCAGCTTTTAGCTGACTTTGAGTGAGAGAGACTGAGGATTTCAGGACTGGTACTTTGCCTTTTATAACTTTTAACATCAAACTTTATCTACTGTCTTTTGACTCTGGCCCAGCTTAAGACTTTGCCAGAAATGACATTAATTTCCAAATAAACAACTATGTTTATATTTGTCTTTTACTCACACATCATGGAAATTAGAGGTTACAAATTTCCAGTCAGGTTGAGTCTTTGTTACAACTGGCAGTCTCATTTTTCCTGCCATTTAACTTTTGACCATCGAAAACCACACATTTAGACATTAAAGGTCCAAAATCATTTTAGTCATTTTACATTGTGATAGCAATGCGCTCATCACATAAAAACATACTTGAGACTGTTCAACCTTTTTTCCCAAAGTGAAACATTCTTTTAGAATTTTCATTTTCACTTTCATAAAATTAATTTTTTCCCTTCATCATACCCACTTATCTCACTATCAAATAGTTAGTTTGCAGATGCAAAACATATTTATCAATGTGGTTTCTACTGTATATGTAATATTTGCAGAACCACAATATTATTTTACCTATATTTCTACTACTTGGTTGGACTGACAGCATTATAGCTGCTTTCTCCTTCAACCATTCTTATATAAATTGTAGTTCTCTAGACATCTAATGTCATGCATCCATTTAATGGATGAATAAACAAAAATTTTTTGTAAGTTACATTCACATTGAACTTCTTCACATGCCAATTCTTTTTGTATTCACCTTCTTTCCCTTCTGTCTGCTTCCTCTAGCCTACAATCTATTGTCTGCTTACATTTCACACACACATTGCTCTCACACAAACACAACATCCCCAAATCGCAGTTCTCTTCAACTTCCCTACATGCCAATTCTTTCTGCATTCACTTTTTGCAAGCTTGCTTTGGGATTCCCCATTTCGGTTCTCCTTTTCTGCCTCCCGTGGATTTCCTTTCGGTGCACACCTAATAATCTGGTGGACGTCTCCTCCAGATCCAACTTTTATCCCAAAATTGGACAGGCTGAGCCTCAATGCTCAGGCTACTACAGACTCGAGTGCTTGGACTGTCACGCTTTCACAAATTTATAAACTACAGCACCCTGGCTGTAGCTGGGCTCAATCCCAAAATTTGTTTCAGTGTGACCCAGCCTAGATTTATTACCCCAAAATCGGCAACGGGTATCGCTGATTGCAAATCTTCCACCTTGGAAAACGCTCTTACTGCCAAACGTGGTCAGTTTTAGGAACCTCTTGATCGCACTGCTTCTTTTTTATGATGTTTAAAAATACGTCATACAGCCTGGCACAATCTGCCTCCCGGGTTCAATTCCCACAGATTGCTCCAGCTCGCATGATACAGCTCAAAATTTCTCCTAGAATTTTCTGCAGCAGCCGACCTCAATTCCCAAAACCCCCCCGACCATGACCACACAGTCAGTCAGAGTTCATCCCGTTTCCTAATTACTTATTTACCAAATCATAAATTCCCCTTTTTCACTTTTTCTATTCAAAACTTATTTTACCCACATAAACTCATATTTAAATCACTTAAATCACAAATTTTTACCTGTTTCCTAATCTTCCAAATTTTACCAAATCACACTTACTCTTAATTCCCCATAAAATTTAAATTTATCTCTTACCAGAGAGTCGTGTAGCCACCTGGGTTCGTTTTCTGATTCCAGTGGTGTCCCCCCTCTGGGCCCTGGCGGTCGACCCCTCATCCCTTAATCTATTCGGGGTAGGGCTGAGACTACTATTAAGTCCAGGATGATCAGTCACCGTCCGCTCTCGGGTCCAAAAGGCACATCCATGGAATCCCACTTCTGACACCAAATTGTTGTGGCAAAAAATCAACCCCGACTCTACTGCATAAGAGACAAACACGTCCAATTGTCTTTAAAGCTTTTATTTCTTGCAAGAAAGGTCAGACAGTCATACAGAAACACAAGTAGCTGCAGAGTGTAAGACCAAGAACGAAAGCTTCCCCTCACTTTTATATCTCTAACCTCCAAGGCCGAAGCCTCTGTCCTTTTACCATATTTGGAACATCTCTTAGTGGCTGTAACTTTCCACACATTGTTAGCACAGACATGTTTTAACCCTTTGAGCGGTACGGTTTTTATTTCAGTGCCCCTGGGCGTACGGTACCACATATGGGATTTCGAACGTTCAGTGACGTCACATAACTGCCAGATTCAAACTGTGCTTTCGCGCTCTGGCTACAAGACGGACGCGCGCAGCTCTTGTCATATATCACAGCTATGCAGTGTTTTCAGGCACAAAATGTTTATTTTAAGGTTTCAGGCATTTAAATATGCATAAGCACCATTAAAACAATACATTAAGCGTTTATAATTTACACATTGATGTCCGACATCAGTGGAAGCAGCAATAACAAATATAATTTGGCGACATTTATTCATATCAGACACACATAATGGGCCTAAGTAACTATAAAGTTTACTCTATTATTCTTCCAGTTCACCAGCCACTTCCTTGCATATATTTCGGAAGAAAATGATGAATTAACCTGCTGTAAATCCGACTGACAGGACTCTGCGAACTGCAGCGTAAACTGAGATGGCGGCGCCCATCTCGCATTATAGATCAAGATAAAGATCATTTATAAAGGTTTTAAAACGACAAAGCACACTCACTTACACATATTTGAGAATCAGAATATCAGATAGTTGATGACATGGTAAGCAATTTTGCAAATATTTTAAATAAAAAAGGAAAAACTAAATAATAGCGATCCATCTGTCATACAGTGTTATTGTTGCTGCATTCAGCGCTCATGACACGCAAGACGCGTCGCTATGGAAACATTAAAGGCGAACGTTCTAAAATAACGGTCGCCTTAAAAAAACTCACTCTGGGGGGACAGTTAGAATATTTTAAACTCACGATCGAAAGGGTTAACATACATCTTGCATGTCCCCATACCATATCTTGCTCTTTCTATTTCTAACATCTATGTTAACATTATGTTAAACATTACCAATGAAGCAACATCATATCATGTTCCATAAGCATCATATTTCACAAGAATACAGGTAACAAGCATATGAAAAATTAAAATTTCCACAACAGGTGATTTAAGCAATTTTGAGCGTGGCATGGTTGTTGGTGCCAGACGGGCCGGTCTGAGTATTTCACAATCTGCTCAGTTACTGGGATTTTCACGCACAACCATTTCTAGGGTTTACAAAGAATGGTGTGAAAAGGGAAAAACATCCAGTATGCGGCAGTCCTGTGGGCGAAAATGCCTTGTTGATGCTAGAGGTCAAAGGAGAATGGGCCGACTGATTCAAGCTGATAGAAGAGCAACTTTGACTGAAATAACCACTCGTTACAACCGAGATATGCAGCAAAGCATTTGTGAAGCCACAACACGCACAACCTTGAGGCGGATGGGCTACAACAGCAGAAGACCCCACCGGGTACCACTCATCTCCACTACAAATAGGAAAATAATCACATTATGAAATAAATGTTTTTCTCCAAAACACGTTGGCCACAATTATTGGCACCCTTTTATTCAAAACTTTTTGCAACCTCCTTTTGCCAAGATAACAGTTCTGAGTCTTCACCTATAATCCCTGATGAGTTTGGAGAACACCTGACAAGAGATCAGAGACCATTCCTTCATACAGAATCTCTCCAGATCCTTCAGATTCCCAGCTCCATGTTGATGCTTCTTCTCTTCAGTTCACTGCACTAATTTTCTTTAGGGTTCAGGTCAGGGGACTGGGATGTCCATGGCAGAAGCATCATTTTGTGCTCAGTGACACATTTTTGTGTTGGTTTCGATGTTTGTTTTGGATAATTGTCCTGATGGAAGATCCAACCACAGCCTATTATTGGATTTCTAGCAGAAGCGGTCAGGTTTTGATTTTTATTTGTTGGTATCTGCTAGAATCCATGATACCATGTATCTGAACAAGATGTCCAGGACCTCCAGCAGAAAAACAGGCCACAACATTAAAGATCCAGCAGTATATTTAACCGTGGGCATGGAGTACTTTTTATCCATGCGTGCACCAAAACCATCTGGTTTGCTGCCAAAAAGCTGTGGTAGATTTTTCCCTACGCACCTGACTTAAACCTGGGTGTCCATGACACCATAAAACCAATAATCTGGGTGTCCCTGACACCATAAAACCAATAAATTTATACTCTACTGAGCGTACTTCAGTACCTGTTCGAGTCGGCCGACGTCTCAGCCTGTTTTGGGGGCCTATCACTGATACTAAGCTCTTTAGTGCTCCCACCGGCACTGTCACCTGATAAAGCTCTTATTGCTCCTCACCACTAAACACTATCACTATAATATAGAAAAAGATCTCTAGTGCTTAGGTTTGCTGCAGCCTAAAAACCAGACAGACTCCAGTCTATGCCTCAGAATATGCTTTAATCACGGCCGGGAGAGTTCTCATCATTCCAGAGAATCTCTCTCCGAACAAAGGAATACAACAGGTTTTATAGGATTTCAGGTACACCTTACAGTCAGTATGGCATGATCTATTACTCATTATCATCAGTCTCAATATGATTGGTTTAGATTTAAGGAAAACATCTCAGTTCCTCTGTCCCGCTTACTGCCGGAGTAAATTAAGATTAGAACAACTGAATCAAGATCATCAAAAAATGTCTCAGGGTTAATAGTTCAGATTACTCAATAGGTCAAAAAACCTCTCAAAGACTATTTTTATCTCCAGAAGGATGCTGTCTAGCCAGCACAGCAGAATGTTTCTGAATCAGAACACTCAGTCCTAGTGACTGTTTCTCTATTTCTAAGTTAGATTATTATTATTAGGCCTGTAGAAGAAAAGAAATGTTAGTTCATTATTAATTAGTTCAAAAATTCCATCACAAAGCTCTTTTATTAGTTTCATCTGACCATAGAAGCCGGTCACGTTTGAAGTTCCAGTCTTGTCTGACAACTGAATATGCTGGAGATTGTTTCTGGATGAGAGCAGAGGATTTTTCTTGAAACCCTCCCAAACAACTTGTGGGGATGTAGGTGCTGTTTGGACATTTTTTTCAGGCTTTCTGAGACTCAAGACTCAACTAATTTCTGCAGTTCTCCAGCTGTGATGCTTGGAGAGTCTTGAGCCACTCAAACTTTCCTCCTCACTTCACATTATGACGATTTAGGCACACATCCTCTTCCAGGCAGATTTGTAACATCTTTAGTTGATTGGAACTTCTTAATTATTGTCCTGATAGTGGAAAGGGGGATTTTCAATGCTTTAGCTATTTTCTTACAGCCACTTTCTATTTTGTGAAGCTCAACAATCTTTTGCTGCACATCAGAACTACAGGTGCTGGTCATATAATTATAATGAAATAATATCATCAAAAAGTTGATTTATTTCACTAATTCCATTCATAAAGTGAAACTTGTATATTATATTCATTCATTACACACAGACTGATATATTTCAAATGTTTATTTATTTTAATTTTGGTGACTATAACTGACAACTAAGGAAAATCCCAAATTCAGTATCTCAGAAAATTAGAATATTGTGAAAAGGTTCAATATTGAAGACACCTGGTGCCACACTCTAATCAGCTAATTAACCCTCTGGAGTCTGAGGCTGATTTGGGGCTTGGAGAAGTTTTGACATGCCCTGACATTTGTGCTTTTTTCAGTTGTTCATAAACATATTAATGACAAAAGTGTCATCACACTGTATTCAGCACAAACTAGGCAATAATATGTGAGGAACATGTATGTACATGTTTGTGTTTTTGAAGGAATAACATTTATGCATGGTTATTGAAAAAACAAAAACTAAGTCACTGAAATAAGGCCAAAAAAAGTATAGTAAATCTGGTTTACAAGACTTCTGAGTATTGGAGGTTGTAGACTAGAGTTTTGCTTCAAAATTATGTAAACATTATGCTGCCTACTCCTTCATATAAAACATATATTGATTTAGTTTTTGTAAGACACTTTTTGCCAAGAAACACAGTATGCGAGGAGGCGTGAATCACCACTGAAAATGGGCCATTCTCACCTGAGAAGACAAAAGAATTGGA
Organism: Culter alburnus; assembly: GCA_028476615.1. Taxonomy (NCBI): domain Eukaryota; kingdom Metazoa; phylum Chordata; class Actinopteri; order Cypriniformes; family Xenocyprididae; genus Culter; species Culter alburnus. The sequence continues at coordinate 38,636 of JAOTNS010001997.1, read as the reverse complement.
TAGTAATGAGCTGAAATGACTTGCATATTAATGAGGCATTTCAGTCAGGTAGGCTGTGAAAAAAACCTTCTGTGATGTCTCAAGCTCATTATGATATATGAAACATACAGAAAAATATTATTACAATATAAAGTAATGGTTTTATATTATACTTTAAAATATAATGTATTTCTGTGATGCAAAGAGTCTGAATATAGGCTTTTAGTTTAAAAGCATGCACATTTGGAGAAATATTGGATTCTCATATGTTTATGTCAATTTTCTATACAGAGGAGTTATTTTTATTTAATATTCACTGTCATTACTATGAGCGCTGGTGTTTTCAATTCATCCTTGAAGTCGGAGGGCGCTATGTGCATTTTTAGTTCACAAATTCATCTAAAAGAAGAAGAGGCTATTCCATGAATGGAGTTCCAATTCATACAGCAGCAGGAGGGCGCTAAAGAAACAAAAACTCATCTAAAATTCATCTATAGAAGAAAAGAAAACAGGAACTAACTGCATGTCTTCTAGAGCTCGCTAACCATGACTTTTACATCCAGATAAACACTTTTCAAGACAATAAATACACGATTGAGATGATGAATGCATGTATTGCCTCTGAATTTGCGTCTGAATAGCGCTGGCTCCGTGGGCGTGGCCGCATTAGCGGATAATGAGCTGAATCACGGACTTCTGACATGGCTCTCTTTTCATACAGATTACATAAACACAGAAGGTTTGTTTTCGATTTGACTTACATGATTTAAAACCTGACATCTTAACGTTTTTTTAGACATAAGTGTAATTTTTCTGTGATTAGTATTCACTAAGTTACAGTTAATTTTCTGAGAACTATCAGATTGGACTTCGTTCAGAGGGAGAGGAGAAATCACGCATCATGTTAGTTTTCTTTATTTTACAAAAAGCACAACATTTTGTTTTTACTCTGAGTGTATACAAATAAAAGAAGATATTCTATAGTTTCAATTGATATATTACTTATGTCTCTATGACAAAAAATTACGGAGTATTTTAAGTCTGTTTTGCTGCAATGTGAAAAAAAACCTGCAAAACGCGCCGGCGCGTTTTCAGACCTCAGAGTGTTAAACCAGGTACTGGTAGCTTTGGCACTGTGTGCAGGTGCCAAGTCCTGTTGGAAAATGAAATCTGCATCCATAAAGTTGGTCAGCAGCAGGAAGCATGAAGTGCTCTAAAACTTCCTGGTATACGGCTGCGTTGACCTTGGACCTCAGAAAACACAGTGGACCAACACCAGCAGATGACATGGCACTCAAACCATCACTGACTGTGGAAACTTTACACTGGACCTCAAGCAACGTGGATTGTGTGCTTCTCCTCTCTTCCTCCAGACTCTGGGACCCTGATTTCCAAAGGAAATGCAAAATTTACTTTCATCAGAGAACATAACTTTGGACCACTCAGCAGCAGTCCAGTCCTTTTTGTCTTTAGCCCAGGCGAGACGCTTCTGATGCTGTCTGTTGTTCAAGAGTGGCTTGACACAAGGAATGCGACAGTGTTCAATGCGTAGTGGTTCTTGAAGCACTGACTCCAGCTGCAGTCCACTCTTTGTGAATCTCCCCCACATTTTCGAATGGGTTTTGTTCACAATCCTCTCCAGGGTGCAGTTATTCCTATTGCTTGTACACTTTTTTCTACCACATCTTTTCCTTCCCTTCGCCTCTCTATTAATGTGCTTGGACACAGAGCTCTGTGAACAGCCAGCCTCTTTTGCAATGACCCTTTGTGTCTTGCCCTCCTTGTGCAAGGTGTCAATGGTCGTCTTTTGGACAACTGTCAAGTCAGCAGTCTTTCCCATGATTGTGTAGCCTACAGAACTAGACTGAGAGACCATTTAAAGGCCTTTGCAGGTGTTTTGAGTTAAGGACCATGTTAACCCTGTTCTTAATTGGCCAGCAAACTCACCTGACCTTAACCCCATAGAAAATCGATGGGGTATTGTGAAGAGGAAGATGCGATATCCCAGACCTAACAATGCAGAAGAGCTGAAGGTCACTCACTACCAGAGCAACCTTTTACCGGATTTCGATTATTCAGACGTTTTGTTGAATGTTGTAGTCGGCGGAGCGGCAGCGCTGTTTAGACGCTTCAGGACGTGCAGACGGGGAAAGCACGCCGGCGCCCTCGTGAAGCTCAGACAGCGCGGATTAAGAACACCGCTGCCTAGCATCCATCTGGCGAATCTCCGCTCTCTGCCCAACAAAATGGACGAACTCCTTCTGCTCTCCCAGACAAATAAGGATTTCTCGAACTCGGCTGCTCTGTGCTTCCACGGAAACCTGGCTGAACGACGCCATTCCGGACAGCGTGTTAAGTCTGCCGGGCTTTCAGCTGTTTAGATCAGATTGCGACTCAGAATCAACGGGGAAATCACGCGGCGATGGGACGTGTTTTTACATCAATGAAAGGTGGTGTTCAGATGTAACTTTGTTAAAGAAGATGTGCTGTCCAGATCTTGAAACACTCTTCATTAACTGCAAGCCGTTCTATTCGCCGCGGGAGTTTTGCTCGTTCATTCTGGTGAGCGTCTACAGCGGCTGTAGCAAAGACTGTAAAGAGATGGACCACCGAAACAGAGCGGGCTTTACAAGCCTGTTTCGAATGGACTGATTGGAGTGTTTTTGAAGCTGCTGCCACCGATCTGGACGAGCTCACAGAGACTGTAACTTCATATATCAGTTTCTGTGAGGATTTGTGCATTCCTACAAAGACCCATATAACTTTTAACAATGACAAACCCTGGTTCACTGCAAAACTCAGCCAGCTCCGTCAGGCCAAAGAAGATGCTCGCAGAAATGGGGACAGAGTCTTGTACAAACAGGCCAAATACACACTGGAAAAGGAGATTAGAGTGGCAAAGAGGAATTATTCCGATAAGCTTCGGAATCAGTTCTCTTCTAATGACACAGCTTCAGTGTGGAAAGGTCTGAAAGTTATCACCAACTACAAGACGCCATCCCCCAGCTCTGTGGTGAATCAACAACTGGCAGACGATCTGAAAGAGTTTTATTGCAGGTTTGAAAAATCACCATTCACACCTTCAACAACCCCCCACTCCTCAACTTCAGTTCAGTGAAGATGACGTGCGCCAGTTCTTCAGAAAGAACAAGAGAAGAAAGGCACCAGGCCCAGACAGCGTTTCACCAGCCTGTCTGAAAACCTGCGCTGACCAGCTGGCCCCATCTTCACACAGATCTTCAACAGATCACTGGAGCTGTGCGAAGTCCCCTCATGCTTCAAACGCTCCACCATCATCCCCGTCCCAAAGAAACCCAAAATTACTGGACTAAATGACTAGAGACCTGTGGCTCTAACGTCTGTGGCCATGAAGTCATTTGAAAGACTGATTCTGGCTTATCTGAAGGACATCACTGGACCCTTACTGGATCCCCTGCAGTTTGCTTACCGAGCAAACAGGTCTGTGGATGATGCAGTCAATATGGGACTACATTATGTTCTCCAGCATCTGGACAGACCAGGGTCTTATGTGAGGATCCTGTTTGTGGACTTCAGCTCTGCTTTTAACACCATCATCCCATCACTCCTCCAGCCCAAACTAACTCAGCTCTCTGTGCCCACCTCTGTCTGTCAGTGGATCACCAGCTTCCTGACAGACAGGCAGCAGCTAGTGAGGCTGGGAAAACTCACATCCAGCACCCTCACCATCAGCACCGGCGCCCCTCAGGGCTATGTCCTCTCCCCGCTGCTCTTCTCCCTCTACACCAACGACTGTACCTCTAAAGACCCCTCTGTCAAGCTCCTGAAGTTTGCGGACGACACCACACTGATCGGCCTCATCCGGGACGGTGACGAGTCTGCTTACAGACTGGAGGTTGAACAGCTGGCTGTGGTGCAGTCTTAACAACCTGGAGCTCAACACGCTCAAGACAGTGGAGATGATCGTGGACTACAGGAGAAACCCCCCTGCTCTCCCCCCACTCACCATCATGAACAGCACTGTGGAGCCAGTGGAGTCATTCAGGTTCCTCGGCACCACAATCTCCCAGGACCTGAAGTGGGACAACCACATCGAGTCCATTGTGAAAAAGGCCCAGCAGAGGTTGTACTTCCTTCGTCAGCTGAGGAAGTTCAACCTGCCACAGGAGCTGCTGAAACAGTTTTACTCTGCCATCACTGAATCCATCCTGCACTTCAATTACCGTATGGTTCAGACCAAATCTGACCTCAGAAGACTACAGAGGGTAGTCCGGTCTGCTGAGCGAATCATTGGCACAACCCTCCCCACTCTCCAAGAACTGTACTTATCCAGAGTGAGAAAAAGGGCAAAGAAGATCACTCTGGACCCCACGCAGTTCTTTCAGCTTCTTTTTCTGTTTTACGAGGGTTCTTGCAGCTCTAGACGGGACTGCCTTGTGGCCAGAGATCTTCTGTTTGCGTATCCTGTGCGCTTTCGTCATTGGCGGAGCAGTCGGTCAATCCCACCTTTCCAGTAAATACGACTTGTGATTGGACTGTACGTCAGCAGACAGCAAAGCATTGGCCAAGAGCAGAAGGCCCTCCCTCCAGGCTTTTTTTTTAAGTTGCGAGGTTGCAAAGCTTCATTTTCGCTCAGTCTGAGTTTCAGAGATTCAGAGCAGAGCTGCGTGACAACGCTGCCACAAATCACGTGAGTCACAAGCTCGCAAATGTGTGGCCGTATCTCCGCAAAGTGGGTGTTGTAAACTCGGCTCTGAAAAAATAATCTGCAATAGGAGTGCAAATGTAATGTAATGTAATAAGTTTCGCCCTTTCGAACCTCAGTTTTCAGAGTTTTAAAACTTTTTTTTCACCTATTCGCACACCAGTTTTCAGATCACTATTTACAAGGTTTCAAATCTGGAAAACAAACTATACACTGGGAGAACAGTGACAAATTCGAAACTCTGAAAAAATGATTGCACAACACCGTAAAAAAAGAGTGTTGCACTTCTGAAGAAGGAAAACTCAAAAACAAAATTATGTTTGCAGAGATTTTATTTTTTTTACCACATTGCAAGCCTGCAAAACTCTGTTTTCAGAGTTTCAAAACTTTTTTTCATACATTCGCAAACCAGTTTTCAGATCACCATTTACAAGGTTTCAAACCTGGAAAACAAACTATACAGTGGGAGAACACTGACAAATTTGAAACTCTGAAAAATTCTTTGCGCAACATCGTAAAAAAAAATGTTGCAGTTCTGAAGAAGGAAATCTCAAAAAAACAATGTTTGCAGAGATATTTTTATTTTTTTACATTTTGCAAGCTTGCAAATTTTATTTTTCGATCTTGCAAAACTTTCTTTTGTAAGATTTTGAGTTTTCGAACACTTAGTTTCAACCTTTCAGAACTTTATTTTCTGTTTTGAATCATGGCAGGATATTAATCCCATAACTAAGGATTTTCGGAAAATTGAGGAGCTTCCTGTAATTGGTCTGGAAGAGACAGTACATCTCACACCAGAGAATGAAGTGCCATTCCTATGTGAGCAACATGTCCCTACATCTTCTGCTAGCCACAGAGTCATGTCTGAGGAGGAGATAATTGGACAACGGGCATCTATTGTATATGAAGCCAAGTTGAAACAACTGGTCATACATCTACAGCTACCTGTACTGAAGTGTAATTTCATTAACAAAATGACAAAAGAAACCTGTCAGGCTTCACCACCATTTGAAATACATCTGACTTCCAGGGGAACAGCAAGTGTCTTACAATGGGTAACTGTTTTTTTATAAAATTCTTCATAGTAACAAAAAAGGTATTTTATATAATATGTTTGAAGGCATAAAGTTTTAATTTTTGAATATGAATGTATATACAGTTGAATAATTCAACGCAAGTAGTTCATGTAAATTGAGAATTTCACAGTTTGTATGCGTTTGAGTTAATCTTGTATCTTTGTTTTTAAGATATGTTCAAATGGGCACAAAGTGTGGACTTGGAATTCACAGCCCATGCTCAAATTTGGAATGCAGGCAGGAGACTTCATGATGGCCACTAACATTCTGCTGTCAGGAAATACTACTACAAATTGTCACACCTGTTCATTTACATGAACATGGGCTTTGTAGGGAAGGATACATTCTTTAACATTAAGGACACCTACTGCTTAGGAGATAAAGGACATGTGGGAGAGCAAGAGTTCGGCTGCCATTCAACGTCTGAAGAGTAAGGATGGTGTAGTCTTATTAGGTATGATTACCTATGATTTTGTAAAAAGTAAATAATCTATGCCAGGGGTCACCATTCCTGCTCCTGAAGGGCTGGTGTCCCTAATCATACACACCTGAAGCAGCTAATTAAGGTCCTACTAAGGCTACGTCCACACACGAAGCCGGAGCTTACCCTAAACCAATCTTTTTTTTCCTCGTCTCAAAAAATATCTGCGTCCACACGAAACCACTGAAACAACTCAAAACGATGTAGTATACATGCCAGACCATTATGTGGCGCTGTATTTCTGCCGCAGAAATGCACTTAAAGCAGCGAAGAGACTGTGAGTATGCGCATAAACCTTGCACGCTGAATACAAACTTTAGCAAAGCTTAGAAATAACACTTTATTTTGGTTCAGTAGCTTCTGCAGCACGAACACAAGCATGTAGAGTCGGCTATTGCTGTTGTTGGTGGTGTTTTGTGGTGTTAGCGCGTCTGACTAGGGTCGACACGTGGGGTGATGACATCATCGTTTCAGAAAATATACAGATTGCCCCGTCCACACGACAACGCCAAGCCGGCGTTTTCAAATTTTTCCACTCTGGGACCCGGTTTCAAAAAATACCGGTTTCACCTTTCGAAAACGCAGGATCCATGTGGACGAAACGCCTATCCAATAAAAAATTTGTGCGGTTTCACTGAAATGCGTCCGTGTGGACGGGGCCTAAGCATACTAGAAACTTCCAGGAAGGCGTGCTGATGCAAGTTGGAGCTAAACTCTGCAGGACACCGGCCCTTCAGGAACAAGTATGGGGACCCCTGATCTATGCAATAACCTCATGAAATTTTTAGAGTAAAATTGTGTAATGCATTATATTCTAAGTATTTTAGTAAAAAGCATAAAATTCCAAAAATTTTTAGCATATTGTCATTACTTTGTATATTGTTCTTCCTTGTTTGAATATTAATTCAGTTCTCATTTGTTGATTTATTGTAACATGTACAGCTGATGGACGAATGGATAGCCCTGGCTACTGTGCCCAGTATTGCTCTTACACCACAATGGAGAATGGTTAGAAGGAAATCATCTGTTGTGACTATAGATAAAAGGCAGACTGGGCGGAATTCTGTCATCATGGAGAAAGAGGCGTTTGTAACCACAATGGACAAGTTTCCTAGAGAACTGAAGATTTCAGAAATATGCACCAATGCTCATGCACAAATTGCATCTACTATGAGTAAGTTGACACTTCATAGTCCACCATATACAGGAAAAAAGTAGTATATATTTATCAGGGGTTATGAATTATACGTTGTTTTGTTTTTCATTACAAGATCAAATGACTGGACAATATAAGGGCACAGGAGTTGTACACTCGTTGGACATATGGCATGGAGCCAAGAATTTAGCCAAGAAGATTTCTGCAGTATGTTTTTTAAGTACTTGAATCTTTTCTTTTGTAGGTTATGCTTATTTGTAAAATCTAATGTTTTATTATGAAATGCAATTAAACACATCTGTTATATGTATACTTAGGCGGCTCAGCAATCTGGACAAAAGATCCTGCTGCACTGGGTAAAAAACATTGTAAATCACTTCTGGTTCTGCTGTAAAAAGGCAGACACGGTACAGCAGTTTCTTGTAAGTAATACTCATCATCACATTTCTGGACACCTCTTCCTGCAACTAAATACAACAAAAATGTAAAAATGTACACACTACAATTCATACAATATTTATTTTTTTATTCTTTGACTTCATGGTCTAATCACAAGATTTGTACTTTAGAAGCTATGGAGCAGTGTGCTTCATCATGTGACAAACAAGCACAAATGGTACCTTGGACACTGCCTTCATGGCAGCCTACCAGAGAACCAAGACAAGCAATGGCTGGAGAGTGGTTCTAAAGCTCACAAGGCACTGGAAGCTGTAGTTCTCAATAAGAGTTTGCTCAGAAATATTCACCGATATTTACCTTTCAGGTAACTCCTCATAGCAAGCATGTCTGTTTCGAAACGGAATGTATTTCATCACATTTCCAGTAGTCTTCACTTTTCAAAATAGTAAGTGTGTTTGATAAATGTTTGGTAATGTACTTGAAATATGTTTGTCCAGATCGACCTGTCAGCTTGAATCATTCCACAACCACTTGCTGATGTATGCCAGCAAGAGGTTCAGCTTCTCACCGCTGGTCTATCAGGCAAGAATTCTTCTGGCAGCCATATATGCCAGACAGTATATGCCTTGGACAGTATATGCCTTGAAGGTGGCAAAAGACTATAGTTACATTCCTGATCTGCAAGCGGCAATTGTGCGTGCAAGAATCCAGGCTAATATGGGGGATGCCAAGACATAGGGTTCCAAGGCCTGAGGATCCCTGGACACACTAGGCCTCCTTCCAAGTGTCCAACCTCCTTCAATTGACAGCATTCTTGAGTCTCATGTCAGTAGGGGCATAGGTATGAATTGCAAAAAATGTCCCACACTTAATAGTTCACATTCACAGCTATATATATATATATATATATATATATATATACATTTATGTTACTAGTGTTACTGATAAGGAGAAATTAATCTTTATTTAAACATTGCTTTTATTCATCTTCATCTGATTGCTATGTTTTGACTTCTTTCTTTTCCAAAAGGAGCAAGCTCTACACAACCAGAGTCAAGAGATGAACACTAAAGTAGAGCCTCAGCAATCTCAACTCTCGAGTTTCAAATGTGCCAGCCAAGCTATTGTTGTCTTTCAAAATTTTACTTAGAAACTTGATTCATATACCTTCATATTTATGTACATAAATTGTAAGTAATGTAAAATGTGTTATAAAGAAAAAAATATTTTCTTGTTGTTATTATTAATAAATACTTCAAATAGAAAATAGTTGTTTTTTATTATCCTACTATTTTTGTAAACATATTCGTATGAAGTAGGCAACATAAAATAATATTATATCCTTTAAATTTTTTAATCCAAAAATTAACAATTATATAGTGGAAAAAAGTAACAAAAGAACATAAATTAGAATGTTACATAAAAAAAATTAAATAAATATAACTAAAGGAGAACAAGGTCAGCAGCATGCGTCTTAAATTATAACACAGCAGCAATGAATCCAGCGTACTGCCCATTTGGGTCTGGAAATTTTTCACGGATTCTGCGCACACAGCAGCTGGGGATGACCACACGGTTTCACGAGTTCACCACCCAAGTGAACCACACTGCCACAAGACAAAATTTCTGTAAGCAGCATAGCGGTACTCACGGTTGTCATCCCCAGGTTCCTGTGTGTCGTGGAGGGCATATATGCCATTTCTTAAACGACGGGACAAATGCAACACATGTTCATCTAATATGTACAGTGACATGTGGGGCAACACACTTAGACATGTGCTCTGTGTCATGCCACAACATTTCTTTTCAAGATCTGTTGGCATTTCAATGCATTTTGTACAGGAACACCATGTTGTAGTTGTTGTTCCTCGCGACTGGGTGGTTGAAGAACATCAAAGATGAGGCCTGGTTCTCTATTTAAAACTCGTTGCAAGAGTCCCTGAGCTTCATCCAGGTTCATGTTCCCTATAATCTCATTCAATTAAAATTTAATGCCAAACTAAGAAACTATTTTTATAAAATTAAAGTATGTCCATACGCACTTGTGTCATCAACCTCCTTTCCTCTTGCAGCCTAGACACCCTCAATCTGTCCTCTTCACCCAGTCCAGATGATGCCGTGCTTCCTCTCCCTCTAGCTACCTGTCGTCCCCTTGTAGACCTTCTCCGTCTACTTACTGATCTTCCTCCTGCAACACCACAGCTGGGTTCAGCAGCTTCAGCTGTTTCTCCCAGTCTGGAAGATCTTCCTGTCCCTTTGGCTCTTCCTGTTCCTTTCCTTTTACTGGTGTCTGCACCTGTAGCTCTTCCACGTGATGCTTCCTGCCAGCTGCTCTGAGGAGGACTCCAGGTCTCATCAGCCTTTGACATGGAAAAGTCAAGTACAGAGCTATCTGTGTCTCCCTGTGCAACACAGTCAAATGTCATCAAAACAAATCTAAATTGTATATACAGATATTACATTATAGCTGACAATGCATAATTATATACAATTTAAAATATATTAAATGTTTTTAATAGTTTACATAACATGTGAAGTGCATATTCTTAGGTCATAATGAATATGCAGTTCATCATGCTTTATTTTATATATTAAAAATGTGTTTTCCTGAAAACTAAAGTTTATGCAGGTGCAGTGTTATTGCATTTGGTTATTTACTGCTTTATTTACACTGCCTTATTTCACCTGACAAGTTAAACAATGTAAATAAATACAGTTAGTGTTATACAGAAATATGAATCAATCATTATTGCAAATGATATTGGTAAGTTCAAAATAACATTTATTATTATTGATTTGAACACTTGAAACTGTGCTGTGTTATCACACCATCGAATTGGACACACATTCTAACATCTATGACTAAAAATTTCATTGTAAACCTTCCATTACTCGGGTCTAATTCAATATAATAAAACTATGACATCAAACACAACATTTATAAAACTTTACCTCATCCGTTAAATCCATGATTTATCTTTCCGTCTGATTGATGGCCGTCAGCGGTTGAGTAGAAGACAACAAATCCCATCATTCCACGCACCTTCTTAGCGTCATCAAACCACGCGATTGTTATTGTTTTGGTAGTGCGCCCTCTAGTGGCAGATCCTACGACCTGTACCTTTAACTTCTCATTTTAAATGGTAAATATCTTGCATATAATTAATGGATGGCTGTATGTTTTCTGTTGATAGTGTTATCAACTGTTTTTCACTTTAATTGGATAGTCCTAAAATATATCTACAAATGCTTAGTTAAGAATGTCTACTAATGATCTTCTGAACATAAACTTTGACAAGCAACAGATGCACAACCAATGTTTAGTTGACTATCAACAAATAATAAATTAGTGATCTTGATAAAAATTAAATAGTTAAATAATTATTAATTTGATGCATTTGAGACCCTTAAGTAAGGATGATATAATATGCTCTTGATCATTCGTTGACATGACTGTAGACTTTCAACTGACAGATTGATTTTGAGTAGTTGGTAGACAAGAGGATGGTAACACAATCTACAGAAAGTCAGCTAACTACTAGTTAACAACCTGTTGCGAAATGAATACTGACAGTCAGCATGCAATTTTTGTAAAATCTATAGATTAGAAATTAAAATGCACCTTATAATTGTCACAGACACGTCAGGTTCCACCATCCACCAGTCACAGCACACTCAATCACCCGAGTACTGATCACCGTCACCTGCACCTCATCATCACTGCAATCATCTGCACTGTAAAGGATCCACACTCACACACAGTCTTTGTCCGGTCTCGTTTGCACTACAAACCTCTGTATGCTTACCTTAAGGACTCCTAACGCCATACTTACCTGCTCCAGTCGTCTCCTTCGTCTCCTGTTCTCCTCATGTGCCTACCTACCTGTGTGTGTGAGTGTCTCCGCCATCATCCTCCAACTCCAATCTCCATCTGCATCTGGAAAACACCATAAGGACAGTATCACACTCTCTTCATCATTCAAGAACTGCTTTACCATCTCTCCGTAACCATTTGCTCTGCTGTTTATACAATAAACCTACCTGTGTTGCTTTTACGTCTGCCTCCGTGTCTCTGTTGTAACAGAAGACCGGACCATAACAACAGGCAACAGCATGAGCACCAACGACCCTTTTCAAGAGCTTGTGGATGCACTGCGCCGAGCACTCATCCTACAACCATCCTCACCGTCTTCCACCAACGCTGCAGCTTCCACACCCACCATCACCGCTCCTTCTCCAGCGTTCACCGCCAGTCCCATGGCCAAACCGGCGCCCTACTCAGGATCGGTGGAGGAATGCAGTGGATTTCTTCTCCAATGCGAACTGGTCCTGGAGATGCAGCCGCACCTCTACCCTACCGACACGGCTAAAATCGCGTTCATCATCTCACAACTGCAAGGTAAGGCCCTCCAATGGGCGGATTCTCTGTGGACCCAGAAAGGCTCTGTGGTAAAATCATATCCGGTGTTCGTCTCTCACTTCCGTGAGGTCTTCGGAAAGCCTCTGACGGATTCATCGACTGGTGAGAAACTTTATAATTTAACCCTAACCCTGATCTACCTTTCGTCGTGGAAGTGGACGCCTCCACCACCGGAGTGGGAGCGGTCCTCTCACAGCAGCAGGGGACGCCAAGTAGACTCCATCCATGTGCCTTCTTCTTCCATGTGCAAGCTCAACCCAGCAGAGGTCAACTACGACATCGGTGACCGTGAGCTCCTGGCCGTCAAGCTTGCCCTAGAAGAATGGAGGCATTGGTTGGAGGGGGCTAACCATCCATTCCAAGTTCTCACTGATCATAAGAACCTTGAGTATCTAAAGGCTGCCAAAAGACTCAGCTCGCTGGGCCATGTTCTTCTCAAGATTCAATTTTTCCATATCCTACCGCGCCCTGGTTCTAAAAATACGAAAGCTGATGCCCTGTCTCGTCTCCATGCCCCAGAAGAAAAGCCTGAAACTCCAGAAACTATCCTCCCAGAGTCAATCTTCGTAAGCCCCATCCAGTGGTCAGAAGAAACTCTACCCTCCTCCAATGCCTCCTCACGCACTCCGCCGGGTTGCCCCCAAGGCTTGCAATACGTCACACGGGCACGTCGCACTCCACTTCTGCACAGCACTCACTCTTCACTTGGCACTGGCCACCCGGGGGTCAATGAGACCCTCTTGTTGCTCAAACAACACTTCTGGTGGCCCAACATGGCCAACGACGTCAGAAGGTACGTGCAGGGCTGCAGGGAGTGCGCCATCTCCAAGAGCCCCACGCCAATCCTCTGCCCGTTCCTGAGAAACCCTGGTCACACCTGGGAGTGGACTTCGTCACCGATCTCCCCGAGTCTGATGGCCACACTTGCATCCTGGTAGTTGTAGATCGCTTCTCAAAATCCTGCCGTCTGATCCCCCTGGAGGGTCTACCTACCGCCATGACCACTGCAGAACTGATGTTCGACCATGTATTTCGTCATTATGGAATACCCGAAGACATCGTCTCTGACAGAGGGCCCCAATTTATCTCCCACGTCTGGAAGGCGTTCTTCTCCCTCCTGGGTGTGACCGTCAGCCTGTCATCCGGATACCATCCTCAGTCGAATGGGCAGACGGAACGGAAGATCCAGGAGATAGGCCGCTTCCTGCGTACCTTCTGTCACGGCCACCAGAACTCCTGGAACCAGTACCTGGGTTGGGCCGTGTACGCACAAAATTCCCTCCGCCAAGCCACAACTGGACTAACACCGTTTCAGTGCATACTCTGCTACCAACCCCCCTCCAACGTTCCGGCAGTCGACTACTGGTTCCGGGAGAGCGAGAGGGTTTGGGACTCGGATCACCACCAACTGCAGAGAGCCCTGCGCAGACGCAAGATGACAGCCGACCTTCGGCGCTCCGACGCTCCAGTCTACCAACCGGGGCAGAAGATCTGGCTGTCCACCAGGGACATCAGAATGCATCTGCCCTGCAAGAAGCTGAGTCCCCGCTTCATTGGCCCGTTCACCATCATCCGACAGATCAACCCCGTCACTTATCGCCTCCAGCTCCCTGCACAGTACAGTAGAATTCATCCCACATTCCATGTTTCACTGCTAAAACCTCACCACCCTTCTGTTCTTCCCTCCACAGAACCTGATGTGGCAGCCGTCGAGCCCCCCCCCTTCCACTCATCCTGGATGATGGCACTGCCTACGTGGTTCACGAGATTCTGGATTCCCGGCGCCGTGGTGGTCAATTGGAGTACCTGGTAGACTGGGAAGGCTACGGCCCCGAGGAAAGCTCATGGGTCCCCAAGAATGATATTCTTGATCTTAATCTGTTACAGACTTTCCACACCAACCACCCAGACAGACCTGCCCCACGCCCTAGAGGACAACCACCACGACGTCGGGATCCTCGGCCCTCAGGAGCGGGCCGTGGGAGGGGGGGGGTACTGTCACAGACACGTCAGGTTCCACCATCCACCAGTCACAGCGCACTCAATCACCCGAGTACTGATCACCGTCACCTGCACCTCATCATCACTGCAATCATCTGCACTATAAAGGATCCACACTCACACACAGTCTTTGTCCGGTCTCGTTTGCACTACAAACCTCTGTATGCTTACCTTAAGGACTCCTAATGCCATACTTACCTGCTCCAGTCATCTCCTCCATCTCCTTCGTCTCCTGTTCTCCTCGTGTGCCTGCCTGCCTGCCTGTGTGTGTGAGTGTCTCCGCCATCATCCTCCAACTCCAATCTCCATCCGCATCTGGAAAACACCAAAAGGACAGTATCACACTCTCTTCATCATTCAAGAACTGCTTTACCATCTCTCCGTAACCATTTGCTCTGCTGTTTATACAATAAACCTACCTGTGTTGCTTTTACGTCTGCCTCTCCGTGTCTCTGTTGTAACAATTTACAGGCAGTTAGTTGAATGTATGTTGTCTTGTCTGTTGAAACTATGTTGTTGAATGTCAACTGATGCACTGTTGACATGCTACTATATATATATATATATATATATATGAGTACTGATAACTAGTAGAGTGTCAACAGATGGACTATCAAAATAAAGTGCTACCTAAATATTAAAAATATACTACATCCAATATTGACACTTATGTATGCAGACTTGTCCCATCTGTCAGATTTCATTTCCATCTGATTTCCTTATCATGCCAGTATGTGCGGAAAAAAGTAAGCAGTGCACACATGGTTTTTGCTATATGTATAAACTCTTTTTAAATATTTGAATTTGTTTATATTACAGATATATGTGAAGTCAACAGTATAGGCCTAATGCAGTGACAGTTGAAGTCTAATGCAACATAGCCACAAATGCTTTTAGTTAAAACAGGGAGATGCAGTGTTCAATATTTAAATGGTTTTGTTATTGAAAGGATTCTGAACAGTAGTGGCATGTCCATTTTCAGAGAGGCTACATTTGATGACACTTTCACAGCAGAGGAACAGCCAGGACCCTCACCAACACAATCAGTAACAGCACCTAAAACAGGTACTAAAAACATTTTGAAATATAACTTCGTTTAACATTGTTCTTCCAGTGTGACCGTATTTTGTACTTTTTGAAACCATTACATTTAAACAATTTTTATTAGGCAAACTTATCAAGAATTATTACTTGGTTGTACAGGATACGCATATAACTAAGGAGGAAACAGGGACTCTGTATTTCATTGCTTTCCAAGTAGAATGTACAAAAATATAAAAAAAGATTGCACAAAACTTGTTCCCTCTCCCTCATTTCTTTTCATAAGAGAGGTGAGTGTAATATGGGATATGTGACCACTTGTTTGTTGTTAATTTTTAAGGATGGGAAAATGAAAGATATCCCCAGAAGGCTTGCAACTTGTTCCACAAGGAATTACTTCATTCAAACAGTGAACAGCCAAGTCTGACACTCATTATTAATCAGTTTGATGCTGTGGATGAGCAGGAATGAACAAAATGAACAATATTTTCTGGCAGCTCCACTGAAGTGCATATTATTGAGATTAAGGGGTAGTGTATTACTTGTACTCCGTGACAACAATCTTTTTCAGATGGCAGTCCGAAAGATCTGCCATCCTTTTTTTCATGGAGGTCCCTGCCTTTCTGGATTGAGTGTACTTGTTGTTATCCTTTTAACTGACGGAACTATTGACAGTGCAGCATCAGCTTTAATTCTGCAGGACTGTTCTGACATGGACCACAGAGAAACTATTAGTTTTCTAAAGCCGGGGCACACATTTAACGACTAGCTAAAACATTCTAAGACTATGCTCAACATACAGCGATTGTTTCCTGCGACTGAAGCAGATTTATATACTTACACATGGAATTTGAACACCGACTGTAATCATAGACTGAACGCGACTGGACGCGTTTGACCGCAATCAGTCATAAGTATCAATTTACATTTATAATCGGCCTTACAATCATTAAGTGTGTGCGCGGCTTTAGTAAATTGTAGTGAAAACTTCAAATGCATACTGTGTAAGATGTCTCATTGGACTGTATGTCATGTTGATATTTTTGATTTTAAACTCTTGATCACATTGTTTATTAGGATAAACTGTTTTTTAAGGAGTCTGGACAAAACAAAATCATGCTGACATGGTGTCTTACTATAGTATTATTTATTTTTTCTTCATGCAGCTCAATATAAAGCAGAACTTGATGAAGCAGATCTGATCTGATGTTAAATATGCATGTCTGCGCTTCACCAAGTATGTTTCAACTTTAATTTTTTTTTTTTTTTTTTTTTCTATATGATGAATATTAAAAATATATTCAAGTTAATGTGTGACAGCTTTGTAAAATAATCATTAAGCAGTGTTTAGGTATTGTTTCTGTAAATTAGATTTTTTTTTCATTCATTTTTCAGGTTCTTGGACATGTAAAGAAACAAACCAAAGATCTGTGCAGAGGGATGAAGCACACAGGGATCTGGACACTTATTTCCAAAAGACAGGATGTTCACAGGGTCTTTTTTCCAAGGGAATTAACAGTAGTTACTGATTCACAGGTAAATATAATTACCAGTATTCCTCTTTTTAAAATTGTGTTATAACACATACATTTATGCATTTAGCAGATGCTTTTATCTAAAGAAACTTACAATGCATTCAAGCTATACATTTTTAAAGTATGCGTTTTCCTTGGAAATTGAACCCAAAACCTTGGATCACAATGCTCTTACACCACAGGAACACAGGAGAAGCATAACCATATTTTTATTTTGGAGCAGAGACTCTTGATCTCACCTTAATTCTACGCTTGTAGACTGTCCTCCAGAAAATTACACTAACGGAAGACGATGACGATGATGAGAGTGACATGTAATTAATGTAATGAAGAGACTCTATAACATCTCACTGTCACTAATTCATCATGAGCTCAAAGCATTATGGGTAGCATCTCTCTACAGCCTGTTCTGATTCATCAACAATTTCACTGATGATCCAAACCAAACCTGAAACCCAGGATAGAGCGGTTGAGTGAATGTGGTCTGGACTGTGTGGATGAGGCTCATTGTGTCTCCAGAGATGCTGTAGAAGGACAGAGTTCCTGCACTGTGATCCACATACACTCCTATTTTACAGTGTTTATCATACTCTCCTGTTCTACTGCTGATGGGCTCTACAGGGAGATGAGTTTTAATGTTATTGTGCATGAATAAATGGCAACTGAAGGAAGAGCAGGTCAAACTCCAGGACTGATCATTATATCCAAACCGACACTCGTCACCCCGTCCCTTCCTGCTGATGCTCTTATATGACACTGATATATCCACAACATTATTTCCTATCCTCTCAATCTCCCAGTAAGAGCGTCGATCACTCACACTTTCTCTACACAACACCTGATACCACCCATCAAATCTGTCTGGATGATCAGGATATGACTGAGACTTTGTGAGAGGGTTAGTAATCACTGTGTTTCTCTCAGACAGAAGGAGGCGTTCATTCACAGTGTTCAGATCCAGAGTGAGCTGACGGGAATCTGATGGAGATAAAACACATCACAATCAGGAATGATCAATCTGATCTTTTAATGTATCTAAACTCTTCATGTTCAGTATTTCAGCAGTGTCTCAGTACAGTTGAGCAGATATCCTGTGAAAATCATCATTTACACAATCAACTCTAAAACTCTTCTATCATGTATTTCATCTTCTCCAGGAAGAACATGAACACACTCAGTGAGTTTCTCTGCTTGTTTTCTCAGTGACTTACATTGTAGAAAGTCATTCCTGGTCTTGGGAACAAAGTCTGTGGAAATCAAGAGACATGAAGAGTGTGATTGTCAGGAGAAAATAATCCCTGCATCCATCGCTAACACATGCAGAAATCCTCCAACACAGAAGATATTTAGAGAAATGCCTGCTGTTTCCTGACACAGACACTACTGAGGGTTTGATATTATTGACACGTCACCATATTTGATTTGTCTTCTGTAGACATGAACTGATCAGAGGGAATCGATCAAATTTCACTTTGCTCCCCAAACAGAGAAATCATATCGCTTCATTAGACTTGAATTAAACTTCAACCTCCTTAGTAATGTTCTTCAAAGAGACTCTGATCAATCAATAAATGTCTCCTGCTCAATCATTTGATTAGCCGACAGTATATTATAATTCTGCTGTTTATTATGAAAATGTCTGTGAATACATGGAAGCCACATTTTAGCTTTAATTATTAAAACCATATAAAAATGATGTTTTGGTTTTAAATACTTCTAAAAACTGTAAAAATGTACTTGGTAGCAATAGAATCAACAGTATTTAAATGTGTGATTTTAACAGTAAATACGGGCTACAGTAGGCCCATGTTAGTGGTGTTAGAAGTGACCCAGTTTTTGTTTCAAATGTGCTATTTTGAGACATCATGAAATATGAACTAAAATGTGCTTTTAATATACTATCTCTGTATTTAAAAAAAAATATTTAGATACCACTTATGGTACATTTGATCCCATAGTGTACTACAAGTTAGAGGTCTTCACGGGTCCAAAAATTCATACCCGAACCCGAAGAGACCCGTAAATGTGCTACACGGAACCGACCCGGCCCGACTATTATTTTGAAAGTTGGACCCAAACCCGTGCAGAACCGAGAAATGCCATAAATGTACTTCCCGGACCCGTCTAAGCTGGACCCGAACCCGACCGGACCCGTCTGGACCCAATCGGCACATAGGTCTATTCCACAGCAAATTGCTATTAATAAGTCAATAAACAAGTGGCGAAAATAAAACGTGTTGTCTTACCTAATATTAGTAGGCTATAGCAATGTTCCCTCTAAGCTGCGCGCGTGCGCGGCCGCGCAGAAGAAATAATTGCCGCGCAGAGAATAGACATGAAAATGATTGTAGTAGTTTAAATGAGAAATAATTGCAGTGCTCTGGACAACCGCTATAGGGTTATTGTCGCTATAGAGTTGGAACCCGGTGAATGCGGTTTACAGGTTCATTCATAGAAAGAGAGCTGTGAGCTGGCTGGCCCTGAGCCAAAATAGTCGCGGTAAGAATACTGTAATGTTTGCAGACTAAATACATCAATACGAGAGGCAACGCAAAACGAAAAGAAATGTGAAATAAAACGTCATGTTTTAATGAAAAGTGGCGGAAGTAACGGATGATGGGCACAGAATGAACAAAACTCTGAGACATTTACAATCACACTCCCACCACAGGTGTAGCTTACAGACTCAAAATACATCAGTGATATACCTCAGTTTAAATCAGATTTTTGATGTGTGGTGGTGTGGGTTTCAGGGATGTTTAGAGAACTATAAAAGAGTTAACGTTCACTTTTCTTAAAAATATTTAGCTATCAGTTTAAATGCTTCAGTTTGTTTCACTATATAACATATTAAAACAAATGGAAGCATTTAAACTGATATAATACTGTATATCAGTTTAAATACTTAAATATTTTATTATATTATAATGTAAGCCTTATAAAAAATTGATCTCACAAGGGAATTGTTTAGGGCTCCTTGTCGCTAAAAATCTTAACCTCCTGGTATATAAAATCTGGGAAATTCATAAGCAATAAACATGTAATTTTGATTATGCTAATAATTGACTGTACAAAAACACATTATGGTTGTTCCAAACCATCACTGTAACTGCTCATATTATATTATTATAAAGAATTGAACTGTCCTGCAGGAGGACAGAAATTATTTTTAATAGAATTTCTTGGTAAAGACTGGTACAGTTAATACAGCAATGTGAAAAAATCTCAAGTAACCTAAAATGTGCTTAATTTAGTGACTGAACTGCTTAATTTCAAACATATTATTTAATAAATCACTAAGTTACATCAAGGGTCAAATAAAATAGAAACGGCACATTAAACTTAAATTTTACAGTTGCATGATAAAACCATTTTTTTGTGTGTGTGTGTTACGTTCATTGTACAGGTCTGATATAAAGTATGTTTTTGCTCAGGTGGCCAAAATGTGCGCTCAACAGAGAAAAGTTTTGCTCAGCGAGAAAAAAAATTAGAGGGAATATTGGGCTATAGCTTTCTCCCTTGTACCTGACTGTGATGCACTTGCCAAGAAAGTCGATCCATTATTCCTCTCTTGCCGGTTGAAATGCTTAATCCACTCATTATTCCTGCTTTAAAAGTTCACTTGCTGTCACGATGACAAATGCAGATGACAACTGCATTATTTCGTTGTATCTAGAGACTCGAGTCAACTCACATAATAAAATAACTTTGACTGTTTGCCCTTTTGAACTATAATAACGATTGCTTGTTCAGTGACATGGCCGCTGACGTTAGCATTACTTATTTGCGGTCATTTCTGTGCTTTCTGAGCCGAGTCTGACCAAAACTTTAGATATAACAAGACGGCATAATTTTATTATAAAAACGGGAGAAAGAAAGTGCGCTCGCATGAGACATGCGCGTTAGCTGGAGCAACCTGAAACATAAGCTTTAAGCGTCACAGATTCGACATTCGTGTGATAGTTCATATTTTGTTAATGATTTGAAATAGGCTATGTTATTTAAATGCGAATGTGCAAGGCTACAAGCAGTTCTTGAGATTTGAAGTTTGTTTGCATTACTGTTGCACACGATAGGAATAGTAAAACTCGATGATCACCGTTTGCTTGCATTAACTCCGCCCGCTCTGCTGGGGTCACTCGTGTTTTTTCACCTTATTTCCCAGCTCATACTTTGCAAGCTACAAAACACGCACAGCGCTGACTGACTCCCAACACGGCCGGGTGATCTCCGAATCAAATCGGCTCGGGTATACACACAATGTTAATCAGACCCGGGAACCGAAGTAATAGATTATGACCCGACCCGGACCCGGCTGACCATTTAAAATATAGTCCCGAACCCGTACGGGTCCCGGGTCGGGTCCCGGGTCCTCGGGTCTTCTTTGTAGACCTCTACTACAAGTGGTATGTAAAATAACTAAATTATAGGGTCAGATGAGGGATTGAGAACTTACTGCTGCACTGGTGCCATATTCAACATTGAACAAATTCAAAGCAACAATGGCTGGAAAAATTTTTTTTTTTTTGGTGTTTTTTTGTATGATCTACATAGGGCCATAAATGTTTAATATAAATATTATAAAAATATAATATGAAATGTTACAATTCAATATTATATATATATAAGGTTCCAGTTTAATAATACAAAAATAGAGAAAAATGGTTTTGGTCCAGCCATAGTACAGGCGCAAAGCGCGGAAGGGACAGAGCAAAACCAGGGCAAGGTCTGCCTCCTCCGAGGGCAGCGCTTACAGGTTCATTACCTGATCTCTAAAAGGAGTGGTAGGAACCTTGGGCACATATCTGGGCCGGGGTCTCAGGATAACGTGAGAGTCAGCTGGACCAAATTCCAGGCACGATTTGTCAACCAAAAATGCGTGCAGGTCCCCTACCCTCTTGATGGAGGCCATTGCAACCAAAAGTACTGTCTATAGAGAGAGAGTTTTTAACTCAGCTGATTGCAAAGGCTCAAAGGGTGGTCCCCGGAGAGCTGTAAGCACCAGGGACAAGTTTCAAGAGAGTATAGAGAGCAGGTGAGGAGGATTCAGTCTCCTTGCCCCCCTCAGGAACCTGACGATCAGATCATGCCTTCCCAGCGACTTACCTTGTGATGTGTTGTGATGTGCAGCACATACACTTGAAGGTGGAGGGAGACAGCCTTCGTTCCAGCCTCTCTTACAGGAAGGAAAGCACTGACCATATGGACCAGTACCTGCTTGCCTAGTAGCAGCTGTTTGAAGCAGCCCAGCACAAGATGTACTGCAAGCAACTCGAGGCAATTGATATGCCACTGCAGTTGAGGCCCCATCCACTGACCCGAGACTGCATGCCCGTTGTACGTGGCTCCCCACCAGGTGGCGGAAACATCTGTGGAGACCACAGCATGCTTGGACACTTTCAGTCCTGCCCGCAGGAATGAAAGGTCCAACCACTGAGTGAGGGTACGATGGCAGTTCGGTGTGATGACCACACGGAACGTGCCGCATTGCCATGCCCACCTCTTCATGCACCTCCGGAAAGAATGGTACTTTTAGAAAGGAAAACTCACTCTTTGTTTTGGTGCTGAAGCACACAGAGGAACAGCCACAGTGCGATTGTAGGTTCACACTGGTCGCCTACAATCATCACAAACAGAGAAAAACGGCCCAAATCGCAAACCTTGTCTAGGAAAAACAACAAACAGCAGTTGAGAGCTCTGTGTAAAGCTTGTGGCCGCTGTTGCAGCGTGCTGTCACACCACAACACCGTTTAAAGCAAAGATGAGGCTTCCAGAGACTCGTCTTCTTACACAGTGAAGAGATCTTAGCAGGAATAAACTAGTTCTCGGCTCCGATGCGAAAGACAGAGTGCGAGTGCACCTGCTCCCGCATTTATACCAGCACCGCGGGGCAGGTTGCGTGACGCAAAGCTCGCACGCTTATGTCCATTGGCTCGTTAAGTTTACACTCGAATAGTGTTGCTTTCGTCAACGAAAATTATGACCTAATATTGTTGTCAACGAAACTTTATCGCGTGATGAAAACGAGACGAGATGCAACGCAAATGCTGGTCATGTGATGATGACTATAATTAAACGTATAATGCAGTATTGTTGATGAATAAAAACAAGACTAAATGTGGTTTACAAAATAAAAACTATGCTAAAATGTCTCTTCATTTTCGTTGACCGAGACGAGACAAAATGTTATAACATTATTTTGTCTTGTTTAGTTACGTTATTATTATTATTTTGCAGTATTTATGTTTCTTGTGTCTCACTTCAGGAGCTGCATCAGGTCGCACTGCGCAGACGGTGACGTCACTTTCTCAAGCGCCACTCGCGGCATTATTTAGAAGATGCAGCTGCAGTGAGTTAGCGTAAACAACAACAAACAAAGTTAAGTCTGACACAGAGAAAGGGACCGATATGTAGGGAAATATGTAGATTTCACGTTCTCATAACTTCATGAAAAACGCACAGATCATAGAAATTGCACATCATTATTTAAAGGTGCCCTAGAACTTTTTTTAAAAAGATGTAATATAAGTCTAAGGTGTCCCCTGAATGTGTCTGTGAAGTTTCAACTCAAAATACCCCATAGATTTTTTTTTATTCATTTTTTTAACTGCCTATTTTGGGGCATCATTATAATTGAGCCGATTCAGGGTGTGTGGCCCTTTAAATCTCGTGCTCCACACCCCTGGAGCTCGCGCTTGCCATAAACAACATAAAAAAAGTTCAAACAGCTAATACAACCCTCAAAATGGATCTTTACAAAGTGTTCGTCATGCAGCATGTCTAATCGCGTAAGTACAGTGTTTATTTGGATGTTTACATTTGATTCTGAATGAGTTTGATAGTGCTCTGTGGCTAAAGCTAACATTACACACTGTTGGAGAGATTTATAAGAATGAAGTTGTTATGAATTATATAGACTGCAAGTGTTTAAAAATTAAAATAACGACGGCTTTGTCTCCGTGAATACAGTAAGAAATGATGGTAACTTTAACCACATTTAACAGTACATTAGCAACATGCTAACGAAACATTTAGAAAGACAATTTACAAATATCACTAAAAATATCATGATATCATGGATCATGTCAGTTATTATTGCTCCATCTGCCATTTTTCGCTATTGTCCTTGCTTGCTTACCTAGTCTGATGATTCAGCTGTGCACATCCAGATGTGTAATCCCTTTAATAATGTTGGGAACATGGGCTGGCATATGCAAATATTGGGGCGTACATATTAATGATCCCGACTGTTACGTAACAGTCGGTGTTATGTTGAGATTCGCCTGTTCTTCTGAGGTCTTTTAAACAAATGAGATTTATATAAGAAGGAGGAAACAATGGAGTTTGAAACTCAGTGTATGTCTTTTCCATGTACTGAACTCTTGTTCCCATTCAAAAGGGAACTTCTACTCTGCGTTTGCAATAAACGCTTTGGGGAACGTCAGGTGACCCAGGTGTCCGAAAACACTATCCAATAACTCCAATACCTATTGGCCGGCGAAAGCCTATGATGTCATACGGCGCGACCTGGACGTATAAAGGGGGCGCCTGGAGAGACAGTCTCTATCTCATCGTCTTTTGGTCCTGTTCTGTCTGATTGCATCTATACCAAAGGCTCCGGTAGGGTTTTTATTTATACCTTACAAACGTTTGTGAGAGTTTGTTTATCCGTGTCCCAGGGTTTGACACTTGATATACATATCTGTCTGAGCGTTTTCTGTCTGGAGAGGAGCACGCATACACAGTGTTTGAGGGCACTGCTGTGTGTTTGTCTGTTGTTTACTCTTTTCTCGTTTGGCACTCTTCCCGAGGGAAGAGCGGTCTGCATCTCTGCCTGGTGGTTCTGGCCCCGGTTTGTGCTGAGGCTTAACGGTGGCTGCAATCATAGGGCTCGTAGATGAGCTCGTTGGGAAGTTTGAAAAAAGTTTTATTTTCTCAACTTCCCTGGGGCTGGCGAGAGCACCCGGATGATGATGACGTTCGTGTTTGACGTCATCGCGTCCGGCGGCGAGCGCTCCTCTGGCCGGGTGTATGCGAGCTGCTGTGTGTTTGGGACGCGCTTCTCGGCAGGCTGCTGCTGCCGGGAGAGCGCGTTAAGAAAGGGGCCGCGCGCGGATGGCTCGACAAGCGGTTCCTTTCTGTCCATTAATACGGCAGCTTCCATACTTGCCATTCCGTTCTGATCTCCGCGTTTGAGATCGGGAAGGAATGGGAAAAAACCCCTCCTCTGGCTGGTGTATGCGAGCTGCTGTGTGTCTGGGACGCGCTTCTGTTTTTGACTCCCTGATGCTGTCTCTCAGGTGGTAGGCCCTTATCTTTGCGTAGATAAGTTATGTAGGTATTGCTAGGCCCCCCACTTCCTAGAACTTTCATGCTAAGGAAATTAATTCCTCTGAGGCTTTATGATGGTTAGCCTCCTTCTAGTTAGCAGTTGTTTTTCTACAATGCTGTTTAACGGATCATGGTTTGCTCACATATGTACACTACCACAGGCTCTGCCATGTGTTTGTTTGAGTTAGTAAGCTTTATAGCCTCCCTTAGACCACGTTGGCTTTGTTTGGTTCCCTTTAGTCACATGTTTAGGGTACATTGCCTGTTGGAATGTGTAGTTTGTATGTGAGCTTAATATGCTGCCACAGGTTGGCACCCGCTTATATATAGCAGGCCCCTTTTTAAATAAAGAAAGGCGGCCTCTATTTAAGTGTTCGGTGAACCCTTTCCCAGTGTTACTGAGTGCATCGCCTGTCGGATTGCATACTCAGGGTAGCTAGATCACTTTTTGAGAAAAGTTCGTATCTGTCAGCTCCCTTTCAGTTATCTGTTTATCAGCTATATTGCATATAACGGTGATTGTAGGCTGGATTGTTCAGCCTCCTTCTAGTTTGCAATAATTTCATATTGGCTGTTTTCAGTTTGCTCACATACTGTTTTGATATTACGATGCTTCAGGCCCTGCAGCATGGCCTGCTTTGAGGCCTTTGCCTCAGCCATATTTTTGGCAGGCACTCCCCTCCAGCATGGCGGTGTGGGTATATCGTTCCCCAAAGCGTTTATTGCAAACGCAGAGTAGAAGTTCCCTTTCGAAAGGGAACATCTCAGGTTACGTATGTAACCATGGTTCCCTGAGAACAGGGAACGAGACTCTGCGTTTCCTTGCCATGCTTCAGGTTGCCTGATATGACACAGGAAATGATTTAACATACTTAGCTAAAAACGTGTCTTTTCCGGGATGCAGTGTGTATCCAATGATCCCGGACCCATCCATGTTCGTTTTCCAACGTGATAGGTATCATCTTAAAGCTTAGAAACTCATCTTTTTAATGCATCTAACCATTTTGAAAAACTCCTAACGATTGCTGAGAAGTGCCTTTTAAACCTGAGTTTACCGTCCGTGGGCACCATCTAGCGGCGAAAAAATTAATAACACTTTATTTAACTATACTTTATGCCACAAAATTTTAACCAGATGCAGCTCACATGTAGGAGAGCATCACCAATTTTTTTTTTCTCTGATCTTATTGCCTTCCTGAGTTATTCCATGTCAAACAAAAAAAATAAAAAGTTATAAAAATATATATAATTTTTTTTTCCTTTTATCAGCAGTTTTTCAGCATGAAAATGTCCAAATGTAATGTAATTTATATTTTCTAAAAAATTTAAAAGTGTTCTATCAAATGATACCTACCTTTTGACTCTCCTTACAGTTTTGGCATTATGAGTCTTTACTTTTTTTTGTGTCGCTCAGAAAAAAAAAACCCTCTAAAAAGCCTTCAGGTCTTAAAGGGTTAAGAGACATCTCAAGGCATTATAAGGTATTATCTATAAGGTAACAATAATATAATAAGATAACCTTGTTTGAAATGGGTTTGGCTAAAAGAAAATGTTGGTTTCGTCTATACTACTAGGTACTTATACTATATTGACTGAGTTAAATAGAATTGCATTACTAAAAAGAGACTAAAATACAATTTTCATTAAAATTAGACTAAATGTCATCAGTTTTCGTCGACTAAAACTAGACTAAAATGTCATCAGTTTTCGTTGACTAAAACTAGACAAAAATAGTCATGGATAATTCTGACTAAAATAAGGCTAAAATGCTCAGACTTTCAGTCGACTGAAACTTGACTAGACTAAAAAGAGTATGAACGTGACTAAAACTTATAAAAACTAAAATTACTGCTTGACACAAAGACTAGACTAAAACTACAATTAAAACAGGCCGCCAAAAACAACACTACACTCGAAGCTGATAGGGCTCTCACGCGATATCCCGAATTCGTTGGTTCACTTCTGACGTACATCGAACGTGACCGACTGAAAGGGAACAAAAACACCATTCCTTGTGTACATTTGCAACTTAATGAGCGCATCTCTCTCCATCTGTATGACATACACAAGAGCGTAAGAACGACTCAGTCCCTGTTATGACAAACTGTCGTGTGAAATTGAAATATGCTCATGACTTTCAATTCATAACATTAACAGAGTAAATAAAATAAAGGCAAAATGTAAGTGATTTATTGCAGAAAAGCATCTCTTAAAGGCTCTATATTCTTCAAGCTAAGTCACTCTTCATTTAGGGGTAAAAACCTAAATACCTTTGTAGTAATTGTATTAGCACAAGTACTTGCAATATTGTTAGGGCCGTTCACACCAAGAATGATAACTATAAAGATAACTATAACGATAAGTATATTTTCATCCATACCAACAAACGATAACGGTCTGTTTATTCTAAGCTTGCACGCTGCTGTTTCAAAGTGTGTACAACGTCATCAAATATGTTTTTGCTGTTCTTGTTGCATTTACACGGCTTTACATAGTCTGATTTGACTCACAATCTCTCACTCACAATCATCTGTTTCCGGGTCGGGAACGCTGTGCGCGACTGGCTGCGTACCTGGATTGTTTGGTTGTTATTTCTCACTTCATTAATACATCTCTTACCACTGCTTCATTCTCTCTGACACTTAAAACTGCCGCAGTTACCCCAGTTCTCAAGAAAACCAACCTCGACCCCTCAGATCCATCCAATTATCTAATTATTCTATCTACCATTTATTGCCAGATTACTGGAAAAAAAACTGTTGCCTCTCAGCTTCAGTCTTTTCTAGTTGAAAATAAGCTCTTTGATCCCTTTCAATCTGGTTTTTGCCCATTCCATAGTATCGAAACGACCCTTGTCAATGTAGTGAATGACCCACTACTCACTGGTGACTCTGGCTCTCTCTCAATACTTCTGTTACTTGACATTAGTTCCGCCTTTGGTACTGTCTGTCATGATTAACTTATTTCACAGCTCTCAGATGTGGGCATTTCCGGTGTTGCTGTTTCTTGGCTTTCCTCCTATCTCTCTGATAGACAATTTTACATTTCAATGCCGGATTTTAGATCTCCGACTGTCCCCTGAAACAAGGTGTCAGGGATCTGTTCTTGGTCCATTGCTATTCATCACTTACATACTACTTCTGGGTCACATCTTACATCGGCATGGCTTTAATTATCATATCTACACTGATGACATCCAAATATATACTAAATGTACATCTGCTCTACTTACTCAAATTGATCAAACTGCCACCTGTGTGAATGAAATAAAAGAATAGCTCAACTCCAATTTTCTGAAATTAAACATGGACAAGACAGAAATCATTATTACTGGAACCCCATCGCTTACTAACAAAATTCCCACTGACTCTGCCTGTGATATTGCTGGTACTCTCATCAAACCATCCAGTACTGTTAAAAATATTGGTGTCATTTTTTATTCCTCTCTCAGCTTTGAGGCTCATATCAATTCTGTCACTAAATCTGCATTTATTCAACTACGTCGTATTGCCAAGCTCCATCTCTTCATTAGCGTTAAAGATGCTGAAACAGTTATCCATGTTTTCATTTCATCCCGTCTTGACTACTGTAATGCCCTTTCCATTGGTTTACCTGCTAGCTCCATCGCCAGACTGCAATGTATTCAAAACTCTGCTGCAAGAATACTTACCCACACCAAGCGTTCTGCCCATATCACCCCTATTCTGTTTGATCTCCACTGGAGAGCTCTCCTGCTCACTTTTTAAATCATTGCATGGCTTGGCTCCTAGTTATCTTTGTAAGCTGCTTCTTCCCTACACCCCGACCCGATCACTTAGGTCATCTGAATCTGGCCTTCTCTCAGTCCCTTGATGTCGCCTCTCTTCTATGGGAGGCAGATCATTTAGCTTTATTGCACCCAAACTCTGGAATTCCCTCCCCAGGTCACTCTGCTGTACTATTAATATTTCAGAATTCAAATCCTTACTCAAAACCCATTTGTTCTCTGAATGTTACCACTCATGAGTTGTTCTGTTTTCCTTTGTCCATGATTATATGTATATGTGTCTTACCCTGTCTATGTAATGGCCCCTTTTACTGTCTTTGTACTATCCTTTTTTTCTGTGATTGTCTGTCTTTATTACCCGTTGTCTGTGATTATTACCTATTCTTTGTATCTCCTTTGTAAAGCATCCTTGAGCAATGGAAAGGCGCTATATAAATAAAACTATTATTATTATTTAACCAGAGGATGTCCTCAGCATGCTGTTTCGAGTGAATCTAGCTCATGTAATCAATCTAATCTAACAGTGAATTTAGTGGAATAAAAACAACACCTAGACTTCAAAGGAAGCAAGACAATGTTGTAGAAACGAGTGCTGGACACCTGAGGTAATACTTCTCAGGTTTCCTTTGATTACATTTGTGATGCGGCAGGCTGGTCCTCACCGCACACTTTTATTAGGTTTTATAACCTGGATTTTGGCTCCACTCCAGGGTCAGTTGTGCCATATTGCCATTGCCTAGTAAGCTCACGCATTCTGTTGAATTTATAGGAAACTAGATTAAAAAAAAGTTTGTCGAGACAAATGTTAAGTTGGCTTGAGAAAGCCGTACCAGAAAGTTTAAAATTAGTTTTAAAATCTTGAAGTTTGAAGGTTTTCAGTTTAAAGTACTTATAAATCTTAAAAATTTGCTGGCAGTTCAGAACACAATGAGCAATCCAGTCATTATACAGATCAGTGTTTCCTTCATGTTCACAAATGCATTGTTGTTACAAATAATAGGCTTGTTCGAGATGCAATGGTGCTGCACAGACCGATTGGTGCATGACATCAAAGTACCACGAGAGCTTAAGGAGTTGTATGCTCTCCAAACGCTCTTGCGGTACTTTTTCGCCGATGCATCTCGAACAAGCCTAGTGTCTACTTAAAGTCACAGAGTATGGGCATTTAATGTCAGATATAGGTTACTGTATTTAATCAATGCAAAGTGAAACGTGCTTTAAACCAATAAGACAAAACTAACAACAGAGAATACAATAATAATAATAATTATTAATCATTTGTTAAATGTATCATTTATATTAATAATAATCATTTTGGTTTCAGGGATGACTGAGGTTTTTCTGCAGAAATGCCATCATACAGTGGGTTTAGGAGTCAACAGTTTGTGTTTTAAGTTAATTATTTGTTGTTTGTGTGTTTTAATTATGAGCCGTTTATTTTTTTATTTTTTTTAAATTACTATGTTAGTATAAGAGTTAGAATTGTAATTTGTTTAGTTGTGAATCCTTCTGAATTTAACAGCAGCTAATAATTTCATTTTTAATTGTCACACCATGGTTGCAGCAGAGGTGAGATCGGATCTATTTTTACAAAGACTGTTTCTCAATTCCAAGAACGCAGAGAACGGACTTGCGTTCTCGTGGAGTCCGGTCTTGCCAGGCGACCTTGAAAGAACGAACTCGGAAGGACGCGAGGACACAGAACGCATCATTTGAGAATTGAGATGTGCTGCAATCTTGTTGCTCAACCGATCGTCCCAGCATATTATAAGTAGAGCCCGACCGATATATCGGTCGGCCGATATGAGCTAATTGCATTTAAATCGGCATCAGTGTTTATAACGGCCGATGAAACATGAGAAACAGAGTCTCATGCTTCACTCATGTTATGAGTGTTGCATAGTTTGCCCACCAGAGGGAGCTCTGCAACTCCCCAGTTGACAACAGCGCCAGAAATCCACTACAGAAGAAAGCTATCAGCCAAGTACTCTTTTGACGGTGAGTCTGTCGTTCGTCATGTGAAATGATTGTAGATTTAGTTCATACACTGTATAAAATCAGTGTGTGGTAGTTCTAGCTAACGGTCCTATCATCACTTCTAAATATTCTGTAACATCACTTACAGCCGCTAATGCATTGCTATATTAGATTAGCCACAAAGCTAATACCATGTTTATCAGTGGAAGAGCACGAACGTTAAGAGGTCAAACTATTTTGTGGAATATTGAATTTGTTTGGTATAGCTCTTTAACTTTAACTTTAGTATTATAATTTATTTACAGTACACACACAGACTGTTAAAACCAGCTTCAACTGGAAGTAAGTAAAACTGTTAAATGTTTAAAACCAGACTGTTTTTTGATCATTAAAAAATATATACTTTTGATGTGCAATTGTTTAGTCATTGAGACTGTAATTAATGGTTATATGGCCTTTTGTGAACTTACGTTCGATAGTGCTCATTAGCAAGGCCATGAGGTCATTAATTTTCATATATTTTACTATTGGTTCATATGTAAACATCATGAGCTACATCTACATGTTTTATTTCACTTTTCAGTAAACAGATGTCAACCAGAATGTTGTGTGCTCTCATATATTAGGGGAAGGGGCTCGTCGACTCGTGTTCATCGGAGCACAGGAATGAAATCATATGAATGGATTGGCCAAATCACAACGCAGAATACAAAAGAAAGACCAGATCCATCACATTAGCTATATTTTTAAATGTTCTATTGGTTTTCATACAGAGAAATGTATGTTTTACTTGTTCAAGGCTTTGTATTGTTTATTGTGAATTTCATATAGTTAAAGGGTTGTGAGATTATTCCTGAACAAAGCCTACCAAATTACCATGAACTCCACATTCCAAAGATCAAAGAGAATCAACCCCCCACCCCCCTACCAAACCATTTGTGAAGCCGTGAAATTGAACCTTGGGACTAAAATGGCAGATCGAAGATGGCCCCTCTATGTCTGCTTAATTACAAAAGCATTGTGGTAACAGAGCAAAATATCAAAGAGACCCTCTTTCGTTTTGTTGACTTTAAGAAAACAGATGGATCAGCAAAGCAAACACCAGGATGCAAGGAGTAAATTCCCACTGTTATCAGGAAACTCGGACTTGCAACACATCTCGAGGTGAAAATCACAGCAGGCCACCATGGGAATCACCTCCAGAAAACATTCCCTCTGCCCAGCTTTGCATTTCAAAAGACATTCCAAAGTTCCCCTGGCAGACAATGAAGCCACTCTTTTTGTTTCAAACAGAAACAATCTCAAAAATGCTGCCAAAGATATGAACTTATCACCAGGAGTAGCCTTTAACATATCATATGTATTAGGCATGTTTTATTTTTGCTTATACAACCTGAGTAATTCTCTTTGTGTGTTTAAATTTGATTACAGGTAAATTCTTAGGAAAGTCCACCTCAATTACAGAGAATATGTACTGTTTGGTATTGTTGTGATGGATGAATGATGTACAGTATTTTGATGCAATAATGATTTGGTGTAAGATGTATAACATTTGAACTAGGAAAGTTAATTTCTGGAAAGTTCTGACCAAAATCCCTAAAGTTTGAGAACAAAGGACCAGGTGGTCCGACAATAGTTACATGTGAGACACAGGAGAGGTGGGCATAGGACCTGCCCAAAACCATATCTGATAGGCTAAAACAATCGGAAGGGTGGAACCAACAAACCGTTCAAAACTCAGTGTTCTTAGCTTCTTGGTTTGCGCTTTTGCTGACTCGTGCTGACCAAACCATCGTCCTGCCTGCACGTTAGAACTCTTCAAGAACTCACTCAACTTCCCTGCAAGAACCTTTGTTAAACTTCGCAGAAGAAGAATCGCTCAAAGTCTTATTTCCAGTAACTCCTCGAGATGCAGAGAGAAAATCACGCAGCAACGCATAACCCTGCAACAGATCAACGAAGATTCCTTCTCCTGCAAAGCCACTCCATTTACCACCGAACACTGTCCCTCAGAACTCTTGACCAACCTCCAACTCTGTCACAAAGGGAACATGTGTGCTCACGGGAGCACCCAAACGCAAGTAACCAATGCAATCTCCTCATTTTTGCTGAGCTGGTGAAATTTCATTTATTAAGCAAAATGAACTACAGTTCAATTGCTGGTATATTAATTCTCTCAGGTTACGGTCAAAGCTAGACAATTTTGGTCTCCATTCACCTCCCGATAACAATCTTACAATTTCCCTGTAACTGTATGAATGAATGAATGTGTGTGTGTGTGTTTTCGTTAGATTAGTTTGTGTTTATTAGAGTAATTTAATAAAGTCTTCATTTTTTCACATATACAAGTGTCTTGTGCTGTGTGCTTGCCAAATTACTGCCTTAAACTTTCTAGATTTTGCTACCTGCTCATATCAGTAATCATAACTTTATATTATTACCGTTGGCCATAGAATAACATTGTCCAGAATTGGTAAAAATACCCTAACCTCAATTTTTCGGTGGACGAATAGTTAATAAAGTGTTAAATATTAATTTTGAATCATCTACAGTTTAATTCAGTTCTTATTCACTGTAATTTAATCACCTTTGAGTTATAATTGATCGAGTTCATTCTTACAGGGGTCATATGATGTGTTCCTTTTTCTTTAGTGTGTTATGTAGCTGTTTGTGCATGTATAAGATCTGCAAAGTTACAAAGCTCAAAGTCTCCTACAAAAAGATTTATTCTATCTAAAAGAGAAGGCAGAATCAGACCCAGCTGAAACACCTCGATCGTATCCTCCCTCACTAAGCTACGTCACTCGATGGAAATATTTGCATAATAATAATAATTCCAACTTTGCTAGGGCAATCTGACACTCCTGAATCAGGGCCTGTATGCATGTTTTATTATTTGTAAAAGTATTTGCTGTTCAAATGCGGAGTTTGTCACGTTTAGCTGAACCGTGGTTTCTACTGTAATATATATGAGTATCAGTTTCTGATCGATCAGCTTGGTTATCTGCATTTTCAAAATCCGACTCGGGCTCCAACTGAAATGGTCAAACTGACAACATTATTAACTGTCTTTGTAATTGCTTTGGAAACTGAAGCTCGCGATTATGGTAGCCTACATTTGACAATAAATACATAATATACTCTGTGTCTTTAAGGACTATTTGTAACAATATGAACGAAGGAAATATGTTATTAATAATAATAATATAATAATATTACAATGTTACACATGTTTTAATAGCCACACCTGTTAGTAAATATGGTTGTTAATACAAACATTGAGTGTGAATGAAGCAAATGATATATTTTTTTAAAATATAAAGATTAATGCAAAAAATGTGCAGGTATGGCACTTACCTAAAGGTGTTATGGGGCCGATAGTGTCACTGGCTTCACTCACTCCCACTTTACCCACAATCCTGTAGCGGATCAAATATTGCTTTCCAAACTCCAACTCAGTCAGATTAAAGTCTTTATCAGGTGTGTTTATGACAAGCCACTGTTCCTCAGCTGCTTTCACCTGCTGGTACTCCACTCTGTACTGCACAGTTTCTCCAGTTGGGGACTTCTGCAGTTTCAGGGACACACTGAACACTAGGACCTCTTTCACTTCTGGTGGGGGAGGCTTCGACACGGGCTGGAACTGTGTGTCTGTCAGCTTCCCTTTTTCATACAAATAGATGGAGGTGCCTGGATTGGATGGATCGGAGATGTCAGACACAATGAATCGGTATCTCTTTTCATCTTTATTAGCCTCTGAAAAACTTTTGAAAAGAGATAAGTTCTCTCTCATCTTTGAGATGACATCAGGATTGTTGAACCACTTTCTGACAGATGCCACAGAAACCATGTTTTTATCCCCATTTAGCTCATTAAACTTGTCAGATTTCAGAAACTCCTTCAGGGTTGAAAGATATGGGTCTTCATACTGCAGAGATGTGAAGGTCAAGCACACCACAACATCAATATTATAATTAAGGATGATGGTGTTTAGATGATCTGAGTCTTCAGTTTTGATTCCCTCCAGCAGCTTGGTTTGAGTACTCAAGAGATTGAGTTCAGACTTTGCACGATCTAACCACTGGTTAAGCATGTCAGCATTGAAAGGGGAGCTGTAGTGGATCGCCAGGATGTCTTCCAGTGACTTCTCCTCCATCCCTCCTCCTCGTATAGCAGGCAAGACCCTGCTGACAGCTTTCAGGAGCATTGTCTTGTAAATGCTGAATGATCTCTGAAATGATTGCAGCCTCTCTTTGATGTCTCTGAAAACATTTACCAGTGTTTTTCTGGAGAGATCGTTGCATGTCCTCTCTGTCTCTCCCAGCCCCTCTATTATATCTTCAGTTTTGGAAACCAGACTTGTGCTAATTTCTCTCTCCAACTGAGCTGCTTTTGTAATCCAGAAGATAAAGCGGATAGAGCCAGACTTTTATCGGAACGGCATTCTGTGGATTCTCCTTCAGTTTAGTGGGGAGCTTCTTGTACACCTCTAGGGCCTCTTTGTATGTGGTGGGGTTCTGCTCAAGGTGGACATCACCATAAAATGTGCAGGCAATGCTCTCAGCCATTTTCTTATCATTATCTGTCATTTCTACAGCTCCTTTTCCCTCAATGGAAAATAGAGGAATCTTCTTGACCATGATATTCAATTCTCCCTCAATCTCCTGCTTGTTTTTCCTCTTCTGAAAATGTCCGATCAAACACCATGATGGCCTGAGCTCCGTACAGTACAGCCGTGACCACATGAGTTGCAGTTTTCTGGTCAAAAACCTGAGGGTAGGATATTTGGCCCAGATGGGTCATAGTGAGCTGTTCGAATCTAGAGGTTTCACTGTAATACATTGTTACTCTGGATTGTTGTTTTGAGGATTTGGTGTCACGCAGGAACTTGGCAGATCCTCCCACCTCCACCAGCCCTCCTAAGAAGCTGGCCTTCAGGGAAGCACTTACATCCAGGAGACTGGACTTATCAGAGAGAGAGTCAGAGCTACTGAACTTCAGATCTGTCATGAGCTGTGGACGCGTGTCCAAATCTTCCCTCAATGATTTCTTATTCCACAGAGTAAACACCTGAAATGAGACATGACAGTTATGTACCAAGAAGTGATGTACTGTTGAAGAATCATGCAGGTTTTATAGTATTTTTACACAAGGACTGGTAATTTGTGATATAACATTTGGTGAAGAAGGGAAAATCCACATTTATTTAATTATTCATTGTTTGTTGGTAAATCACCTGGAATGAAGGTATCCTTGCGACAGTCATACAGCATACCAGGAAACAGAGGTCTTCCTAGAGCTGCCACTTCAATGGGCTCTGATTCCAGGGCTGCAGTAAATAACAAATAAAAGATACATTTCTGTCAATAGCGGAGAAGCGTTTTCTCACAAATTTAGAAAATTTCCATCAATGGCAGGGAAAGAGTTGATACTGAACAAATCCATTATGAAATAAAGATGCAAGCAGCAATATGGGGCCAAGCAACAGTGTTCGAGCCAGAGGGGTGTCCGGGGTGGCACTGGACTCCCCTAACATCCTATTGGCCACCCCAGGTGCCACCCCAACATTTTATGCGCTACTGGCAGTTGCTGATGCTGATTGACATCGCACACATTGTTTATCTCCAAGAGACTCATCTTAAAACTAAAGACCATCAGTTATTAAAAAGAAGATGGTTGGTCAAGTTTACCATTCCACATTTCAGGGCAAAGCCAGAGGCACAGCAATCCTTATACACAAATCAGTACCCTTTGTATGTTCAGATGTAAAAACTGATCCAAATGGCAGATTTGTTATAGTCTCAGGGAGAATTGGTAATACTGCGCTTCTATTGGTTAACATTTACGCCCCTAATTGGGATGATGACAAGTTCTTTAGACGTTTATTTTCCTCACTGCCAGACACTTCTTCATGTTTT
Source organism: Culter alburnus (assembly GCA_028476615.1). Lineage (NCBI taxonomy): Eukaryota > Metazoa > Chordata > Actinopteri > Cypriniformes > Xenocyprididae > Culter > Culter alburnus. Next base: position 1,872 of record JAOTNS010001997.1, on the reverse strand, counting down.
ATGGTTTTGGGGGGGGGGACTTTAATTGTTGGCTTAATCCTGACCTTGATCATTATTCTCTCAAACATAAATCTCCCTCAAAATCTGCTCGCGTTATTCAGTCTTGTATGGAGGAATTGGCTGTTTCTGACCCTTGGCGTTTTTTAAATCCACGTAGTAAAGCATTTTCTTTCTTTTCACATGTTTATAAAACATTTACACGTATTGATTATTTTTTAATAGATAACAGACTTATCCCGTCAGTGGAATCATGTGATTATAAAGCTATTGTAATATCAGACCATGCACCAGTTACCATGAATATTTACTTTGAGGGGTTCGATGGCACACGCCCATTGTGGCGATTCAATACTCATATTTTATCTGATCACAGATTTGTGGAATTTATCTCTAATCAAATAGATTTTTTCATATCCACAAATAGCAGTCCCGAGATATCTGCATCTCTTTTTTGGGAGGCTCTGAAGGTGTTTCTTAGGGGAAATTATTTCATATATTTCCATATTCATAAAGTAAGGTTAAATAAAAAGAGGTGTTCTGAGATAACACAGAAAATAACTCAATTAGATAATATATATGCTGTTACACCATCTTCAGATATTTATAAGTAATGTCAATTATTACAGGCTGGTTTTGATATTCTTTCAACAAGTTACGTGGAAAATTTACTGCTCAGAACTAGATCTAGGTATTAAGAAGAGGGTGATAAAGCAGGTAGGTTTCTGGCTCTCCAACTGCGGCAGGAAACATCCTCCCATCTTATCCCCCAGATTAAAACATCTTCAGGCACAACAACAGATCCCATATTAATTAATAATCATTTTAGAGATTATTATACTTCTCTTTATGCATCTGAGCAAACTGCCATCCTCTCTGATTTTGACAATTTTTTTTGTTCCCTCAGTATCCCTATAGTTGATTCTAATTTAGTTGACCATCTGGAATCACCCATCACTATGGAGAAACTTAGCAAAACTGCTTCCTCTATGCAGGGTGGAAAATGTCCTGGGCCAGATGGGTATCCAGTCGAATTTTATAAGAAGTTTTTGAACAAATTAGGACCCCTATTAATAGATATGTACAATGAATCATTTAAGTCATCAAAGCTCCCACAAACACTTAATCAGGCCTCGATCTCCTTGATCCTAAAAAGAGATAAAGATCCTTTGGACTGCTCTTCGTACCGTCCTATTAGTTTGCTTAATGTTGACTTCAAATTTTTATCAAAATTATTGGCGGTGCGACTGGAATCTGTTTTACCTTCAATTATATCATAAGACCAGACAGGGTTTATTAAGGGCAGGCACTCATTTTTTAATATCAGGCGATTATGTAATGTTATTTATAATTCATCTCCCCATTCTATCCCAGAAGCTGTCCTATCATTAGCCGCTGAGAAAGCATTTGATCGGATAGAATGGGGATACCTTTTCTATACATTAAAGAAATTTGGTTTTTGGGAAAATTTTATTTCATGGGTTAAACTTTTGTATTCTGCCCCTCAGGCTTCAGTTAGGACAAATAATACTCGCTCAGAATACTTCAATCTTTACCGTTCCACCCGTCAAGGATGCCCACTAAGCCCACTCCTTTTTGCTATTGCCATCGAGCCTCTTTCTGCCACTCTAAAATCTGACCCATTAATAAAAGGTGTTACTAGACTAGGTATTGAACAAAAGGTATCATTATATGCAGATGATATTCTTCTTTATATTTCAGATTTATCTGTTTCAGTTCCTGCATTTTGTAAAATTATTAGGGCCCGAGCACCGATGGTGTGAGGACCCTATTGGAATTGCTCCGTTTCTTTTTAGGGCCCGAGCACCGATGGTGTGAGGACCCTATTGGAATTGCTCCGTTATTATTATTAGG
>JAOTNS010001996.1:0-76644 GCA_028476615.1 Culter alburnus | reverse complement strand
AGTTCATCAAGCATCCAGACCTGACAGGCCATTTCGGATGAAAACGCCACACATTCTTGATGTTCCTGGTGCCTCTATCCATCCCAAAGAAGGGATCACATTCAGAAAAACTGACCCAAACTTCTTCAAGATCAAGACACATCTGGAGAATGATCTTCAAATGACTCTTATTAGAGAAGAGGATCAGAAGACTGTCTGGACTGCAATAATTGAGAAAGATGAACTTGATCAGATTCATCCTAAGAGAGACGAGCCACGTCTGAATAGTGAAGCAGGTAAAGCACATTTTGTTGATAACCATTGGCCAGATCTCATTCATGGCTTTAAAACTGTTAGGATCATTGCAGATAAACTCTGTAAAATATCACACATGACAGTTCAACCTGTCAGGACAGAATAAGAAAGGTCTGTGACATTATACATAAGCACAGTGACACAGTCAAATCTGAATTAATCTCAATTCTTCAGAGAGGAGCTTTACCTTTTAGAACATCTGTACTATTCTACACCATTAGCTCAAGTTGATTATATATACAATTGCTCTAAAACATCAATGACTAAGATATTAATTGCTTATAACTTTGCAAAGAAATTCAATTCAATTCACATTTATTTGTATAGCGCTTTTCACAATACATATAATTTCAAAGCAGCTTTACAGAAAATGCATGTCAACATTATAATTTAGAGTGATCTGTTATCAGAGGGACTGTGTCCAAATTATGTCATTTCAGAAATGTATATATATAATCATGCAGTTAGCTAACAATGTAATAATTTAAGCAATGTATTAATTTCAAGGTAGAAACAATGAGCTCATGGAAGTAATGAATATATGTTTACAATTAGTAGGATATATAGCAAAATTCGGGAATGTGCATGCTGATCCAGATATCAACATGATATCAACATGATACCAAGGTAAAACAGAAAAACAAATGGAGAATGATTAGCATAGCTGCTGTTCATAACATTAAGTCATGTGCAGTCTGATATGAGATGCATTATATGAAAGCTTGGCTAAAGAGATGCGTCTTAATCTAGATTTAAACTGGGTGAGCGAGTCTGAGCCCCGAACATTATCAGGAAGGCTATTCCAGAGTTTCGGAGCCAAATGTGAAAACTTAGATATCCTAGGTACAACCAGAAGTCCAGAGTTTTGTGATCTTAAAGAGCGTGAAGTATTGTAGGATGATAGAAGATCGGTTACGTACACAGGAGCTAAACCATTGAGAGCCTTATAGGTCATTAGCAATACTTTATCGATACAGAACTTAATAGGTAACCAGTGTAGAGATGATAAAATTGGTGTTATATGATCATATTTTCTTGACCTGGTAGGAACTCTAGCAGCTGCATTTTGTACTAATTGTAGCTTGTTTATTGATGAAGCAGGACAACCAGCTAATAATGCATTACAGTAATCTAGTCGAGACGTCATGAAAGCATGAACTAACTTTTCTGCATCAGAAATGGATAACATATTCCGTATCTTAGCAATGTTTCTGAGGTGGAAGAAGGCTGTTTTTTGTAACATATGAAATATGATTTTCAAAGAACAGGTTGCTGTCTAATATAACACCCAGGTCTTTAAAGCAGAACTAAGTAACTTTTTTTACCTTCATGAATAGTTTTCTAAGTCCTTATGATGGTTAATTGACTTGTAGTGGTGTGTTTGAGGCGAGCACTAACCCCCTCTGGCATGTCTACGCCAAAAAACAGCACTTGCAACTTGAGCTGCACCGACCCCGATACAATCACGCCTCGTGTTCACGTTCACGCGAGAGTGACAAAATTCTTTATGGTAATTCAAAAACAATGTATATATTATGACTTTATAAGACAATTTCGAAAATTACCCACCTCCATCAAGTTTACTGTATTTGCAAATTACCCACCTCCTCTTTCTTGTACTGTATTTGCAAAACTACTGCGCTGGTGAGCGTTGTAGTCGTTGTAGTCCAGAGCTGCGCTTTTTGGTATAATTTCGTAGTCGGTCTAGGAGTATTTTATGATCTATAGTGTCGAACGCAGCACTGAGATCAAGTAACACTAGTATTTAGATACAGCCTTGGTCAGAAGCTAGAAGTAAGTCATTTGGCTACCGTTTTTTAACAAGCGCAGTTTCTGTGCTATGATGAGACCTGAATCCTGACTGAAATTTTTGAAAGAAGGAGCACAATTGGGCCGACACCACTTTTTCTAGTATTTTAGACATAAATGGAAGATTTGAAATGGGTCTGTAATTTGCCAATACATTTGGATCTAATTGTGGTTTCTTAATGAGAGGCTTAATAACTGCTAGCTTGAACGGTCGTGACCTAGAGATGAAGACGAGTTAATAATATTGAGAAGAGGCTCTTCTGCTACAGGTAACAGTTTTTTCAGTAGTTTAGTGGGTATTGGATCTAATAAACATGTTGTTGGTTTAGACGCAGTGATAAGTTTCTTTAGCTCTTCCTGTCCTTGTCAGGAAATGAACACAGACAGAGGATCCAAGTGCAAGTATAACAATATTCATTGACAGAATTCGCTGTAAAATAACTTCACTCCAAATGGACAGTCAATGCAGACTGTGACGTGCAGAGACGGTGGCGTGCAGAGTGGTGACGAGCAGGTGGTGCAGGGCTGCAGCCGGTATCAGAGACCAGGATAATCCAACCCAGAGAGCAGGGCACACGACGGCAGTCCAGAATCCGAGAACCATGAAGAGACAAAACAGAGAGCACGACCCGGGACAGCCTGCAACGAACTGACAAAGACGACATGTAGACACGCACATTTTATAACAAGCACACAAGACACGGCTGGCAACAGATCGCAATCAGACCATAATGGGTGACGCCCACACAATCATTCACTCACACACATACACACACAACAAACACACGAGGGCGAGTAAATGAATCCATGAACTGTGACAGTACCCCCTCTCCTACGAGCGCCTCCTGGCGCTCCCAGGGGAGCCTACCTGTTGATTGTAATCATCAATTAAGAGAGTGATCCAGGATGTCCCTGGCAGGAACCCAACTCCTCTCCTCCGGACCGTAACCTTCCCAGTCCACCAAGTACTGGAATCCGCATCCCCTTCGCCTAGTGTCCAAGATACGACAAACCGAATAAGCGGGTTCCCCATCTACGAGACGCGGCGGGGGGAACCGGAACCGGCAGATTAATGTTCGAATGAAAAACAGGTTTGATTTTTAGATACACGGGATGAATTCTACGGTACGCTGGAGGGAATTTGAGGCAGACTGTGACCAGACTAAGAATCTTGGTGACAGTAAACGGGCCAATGAATTTGGGTGCCAACTTAGTACTTACGGAGCGGAGCGGAATGTTCTTGGAAGAAAGCCACACTTTTTGACCGACGACGTGTACGGGAGGCTTCAGTGGTGGCAATCAGACTGGGCCTTGGTGCGCGCTCCCACCTGAAGAAGAGTCTCCCGGGATCTTCTCAACTTGTGACGACACCTCTGGATGAAGGCGTGAGCGGAGGGGACCGCGACTTCGGATTCCAGACTAGGAAAGATAGGTGGATGGTAACCTAGACTACACTGAAAAGGCGACAGGCCTGTAGCAGACACTGGTAACGAGTTGTGCGCGTACTCCACCCAAGGAAGCTGCTGACTCCAGGAGGAAGGATTCTGAGCTACCCGACATTGCAACGTTCTCTCCAAATCCTGGTTGGCTCTCTCAGCTTGCCCGTTACTCTGGGGATGGAACCCAGACAACAAACTAACAGTCGCTCCCAGTAATCTACAAAACTCCTTCCAGAATTTGGAGGTAAATTAGGATCCCCTGTCAGAAACCACATCCACCAGGAGGCCATGAATACGGAAGATGTGATTAATGACAGTAACCACTGTCTCCTTGGCAGTAGGTAATTTAGGCAAGGGAATGAAATGTGCCACCTCCGAGAACCGGTCCACTACGGTCAAAATCACCGTATTGCCCTGTGAAGGAGGGAGGCCTGTGACGAAATCTAGCGCTATGTGGGACCAGGGTCTCGAAGGGACAGACAGCGGTTGAAGAAGCCCATCTGGGGAATGATTGGAAGTCTTACCACGAGCGCAGACAGAGCAAGCCAAAACCAAATTGCGAACGTCGCGAGCCATGCAGGCCCCCAGAATCGTTGCTTGACCAAAAAATTGGTACGACTAACCCCTGGATGACAAGCCAGATTGGAATCATGGCCCCATCGGATAACGTCTAAACGTAACCTCTCTGGCACAAATAATCGACTCGGCGGGCACCCGGGCGGAGGCGTTACCCCTTCTAAGTCCGTGCGGACCTTCGACTCGACCTCCCATGTGAGTGAAGAGACAGTGAGACGATCGAAAACATGAGATAAAGCATTGGGCCCCCCGGGGTCTCGTTCGACGCGTCTCATCGAGATCTATCGAGGGGTCACAGTCCGGCACGGATCGGATGCGGTGTTCAAAAGTTACGGCCGTTTTCTTGCTGCTGCGGGAAAAAAAGCATAACTCGGTCCTCCCGGGGGCCAGGACCCTGGGGGTGCTCTCGTCGGAGATGTAGCTACGTTTTGAATTTGGTGCGGATTGGACACAGCGTTTCGGAGTTATTCGCGGAAAACAAAAGTGAGTTGCAGGTCCAAACTTCCAGGGCGTAAAAAGTTAGGCTCCTAGACCCCAGGTTACCTCTAGGGACCTAGGGGGTGTGGAGGTTGAGTACAGCGCAGAAGTGGCTTTCGGACCCCGTCAGGCCTTTGGGAGGGGAGGAGGTCGCGAGCGCGGCCGGAGGTCGGGTTGCCGGAGGTGGCCTGGTTCCCCAAGGCAGCCGGGGGGGCCAGGCCAGGTGGGGGTCCCTGCCCGGGTCCCTGGTTCCCTGAGGAGGCCAGGGTGTCCAGGCCAGGTGGGGGTCCCTGCCCGGGTCCCTGGTTCCCTGAGGAGGCCAGGGTGTCCAGGCCAGGTGGGGGTCCCTGCCCAGGGCCCTGGGTGAGAGAGAGCATCCCCCCACAACCCGTACAAAGAAGGTGATGACACTCGAAGAAATGGGTGAAAGAGAGCATCCCCCCGTATGAAAAAATGGCAAAGTCATCATAACATTTCAATTCCAAAAATAAGCAAAACTGCAAAAAATCAGTTATGTAAACCACTTTAATGCACTAATTTGTCTGTTATTAAAACAGACGTGTCGATCTGCTTTATCAGTGCAGAAATGTTTCCTGAAAACACCTGCAACTGCTGATAAAGAACCAACTCAACAATAATCAGGGGTCAAGAGCTCAATTAAAGCAAACACTGATCTCCATGATGGTGACATCAAACTAAACATTTTCATTAAGACATCAACATCTAAACTTCTGTTAATTCTCAATGAGAGCTTCTGTAGACGTGTGACAGAAATAAAGTCAGTCTGGTTAGTAATAAGTGAAGCTGGTAATGCTGTTTGTGGAGTTGTTGAATCAGATCTTGAGAGATTTAATGTCTTTTATCTTCAGTTCATCTAAGGCTGTGGCTGAAGAAAGTTGTAGTTTGTGTTCTTATTTCTCTTTCTTTCAGGGTTTGTTCACAGCAGGTGTTTGAATGATTGAAAGAATGTTTAAGGAACATCATACTAACCTTTAAATAACATTCTACTAACATTAAGGAAACTGGACATTTTCATGTTCTTGTAATGTTACAAATCAACGTTCCTACTGTACAATGTTGAATTTTAGATCAAAATTAAGTTGAAAGAACGTTTGAGGAACATTATACCTTATAAAAACATTCCTATAACGTCAAGAAAACTGGACGTTTTTAATGTTCCCAGAACCAACACTGAATATTTAGAGAACGTTCTTATAACAAAACTCTGTTAACAGAAGAGTTTAGATAAAATGCCTCTAAGAAACGAGACCTGATCTGATCACAGCTTCATTTCATCATTTAAATAACATTTGAATACTTAGAACCATGTGTTTAGAGTGAAAAATACTGAAGATGTTTTCTTTTTGTCCTGCAGAAGTGATTCAGCGAAGGATGATTGCATCTGTTAAAGAGCTGCTCATGAATTCACTGAGGGAACTAGGAAAAGATGAACTGAAGCACTTTCAGTGGCACTTGAAGAATCATGACCGTATTTCAACTTCTGAAATGGAGAATGCAGATATCTTCGACACAGTGGACACGATGGTGGCCTGTTTTGAACCAGAAGAAGCTGTGAAGATCACAGTGAACATCCTGAGGAAGATGAACCAGAACCTTCTGGCTGAACGGTTAGAAAACAAGGAACATGGAAGGTAATGTTTTAAAATTACGTTGAAATTTTTCTTTCATTGTTAGGAGTGACTGTTTAGTGCTGTGATGGATTCAGTGTGAAGAATGAAGTCATTGTTAAACTTTCCTCTTTGCTCAGCTGATGTGTTTGTGTAATCTGATGTCACTTTCATTCTGTTTCATCTTTCTCTCACAGCTCAGACTGAGGGCGATGTGAAGCCTACTTCCACTTTTAAAGCTGATTCAAAACAGATCAAGGGTAAATAATGATCACTGTCTGTACAGTGAAATACATATTTACCCCATAATCATATGCAAGTCATGAACTTAATCTCATGTAGGTCAAAGAACTTAGGCAGTATGGAGGCAGATTTCTGCCCTGCATGCATTGGCCACCTGCAACTCACAGTTTAATGTGTTCTGGCCATTCATTTACATGACAACAGCGTTTGGTGACCTGAGAATGCAAAATTTGAAACAGGTTTCAAAGTGCAAGTTTTTGAAATTAATTTTGAAAATGATACCGATATCTCCGTGTAAACTTAAAAAATGTGAATCTGTAAAAACGGTGATGGCATACACATGTGTATTACGTTTTTGATATTTAGATAACGTTTTTATCTGTACAGGGGAGAAAAAAGAGAAACTTTCCTATTTTTAGTTCATCATTGTCGTGTAAACACCCTTAGTTCATTTATCATACAGCAGCTATGAGAAAACAGTGATGTCATGAATGCTTTCAAATGAAAGATTGGTGTCAAAGAGGTTCCTGACTGACGACGAAGACTGAACAGAGCAGCCATCAAGTGTTAGACAGTATTCTAGGTTATTATGAGCAGAGGTTTTTGGTCCAATAATTAGAATCTCTGTTTCTTCTGAATTTAGTAAATTACTGGTTTAGTAAAATAATTGGCAAGTTTAGTCTGAACATGAAGCTGGTGAATTGCTGATGTATATTTTTTGTACATAAATAAATGTAATGTTTTGTAAAATTTTATTAAAAAGGATAGTTGTGGCAAATAGAGTCCAGCTCTTTTTTCATGTGATATATTCCTCTCAAACACACAATGTTTGATGAACTGCAATGAGGAACCTTCAGTTTTCTTTAAGAAATAAAAGGTTTTTTTTTTTGTTAACTTTATTTGTTGTCTCAGAATTTAACATTGGGATATTTTGGATATTTCACTGCATGGAAATATTTTGAATGGTATGTATTCTGAATGCTGTAAAGTAAGACTGTCATGAAATAACGCACAGAAAAACTAATATTTTCCTCAGTGATAACATACAGTGCTTAACCCCTAATGTTGGGTAAGTTGTGTCACTTCTATGTCATTAGCACTATTTCTGTCCTTATGATCCTTTCCTTTATTTCTCCTGATAGAAGACAGCTGAAATCTGATTTGTTGTATAATAATGCTGAAGCACAGATATTTAGCAGTGAAGAATATGTTCTCTGAGCTTCATGTCTCTACAACAGTCTCAGTCTTCCTCCAACATCAGGCCGCCTGAACGAAGCCTCGACAACATCTGTCAGATTCAACATTATTCAGCTGGAGTGAATAAATCATTTCAACAAAGAGCAGAAAATAAGAGTCCAGTGATGCTCTTCCCATGAAAGCAGCTGAGCGTTCTGGATGCTTTAGAAGCAGAAGGTGAGATTCGTCACATTTCTTCTAATGTTGCTCGATCAAGTCATGGTTTAGTCTGGAGTTGCAGCACAGTTTGAGTCTCCAGGAGCTTTTGCACACGTTTGACTCCAGCGGCACCTGGAAAACATCTGCATGTATTATAATCAGGTGTTCTGGGTCAATCTGACGAACTGAAATGAATGAAATATTTCTGATCATAATGAATCCTCCTCTGATTGGACAGAATCAGCTGAAGGAAGACATCAGATATCAGTGAGTGTTTGTTTCAATCTCAAGCTTTGATTCTCAGTAGAGGCTGTAGTTTCAGACTCGGCCTTATTGAGTCTTTCTTGGATTATGTGGAGTTTGTGTTTTTCATTCTCTCAGTTATTAATGGAGTCTGTGCTGCTCTTCTGAAATCTAATGTCATTTCTACAGGTGTTTGTGTATAATGTCTGTGTGTGTGTGTGTGTGTGTGTGTGTGTATGTTTTTGTGACATATCAGGACACAAGTGTGTATAATGACATGGGTATGACATGGAATTACAAAAAGAGGTGACATATGAGGACATTCAGCATGTCTCCACTTTTCAAAAGGCTTATAAATCACACAGAATGAGTTTTTGTGAGAAAGTAAAAGTGTGCACAGTTTCCTGTGATGGTTAGGTTTAGGGGTAGAGGGACACAGCAGTGGTTTGTTGGGCTCCACTCATGCCCTCTGTATTTTACAACTTTTATTATTGTTATTGTGTGCCTGGACCTACAATTTTTTTTCCCACACAACAAGGATAACCTGGTCAATATATTCAATAGTGAACAAACGAAGCTTTATATGTTTGGACAAGGACACCTCACTCTGCATGCCATCTGAGTATCTAAAGGCCTGCGTCAGAGCGACAGAAAGAACGCAAACAGATTACCATCATGGCAAGGCAGAGCTTTTGCATCTAAAGTTATGCTGGTGCTTATACTTTTGGCTGGGGATATTCATCTGAACCCTGGTCCGACCACATTTGAGTACCATACTAGCCCTGTGGAGGTGATACCTGGCACAGGTGAAGCGATGTAGATGACACCGCCCCTCATTACACCGGTGCCTCACGCAGCAGAGCTGGAGGGAATGTTGGCTCTGAGCCAGGAGCTACCAGAGCAGTGTCACGCCGGGAAGCGAGCGCATTGGAGCCCGGTGTGAGGACTACGGGCCGCGGCCACACCGGTGAGTGACAGATCCCCATCCGAGGACTGTGCTGGCTAGTGACCGCGAGGCTTCGGCGGCTGTGGGTGGGCTTTCGCTTTCGGTCGGGAGACGGAGCGGCGGCTAATGCAGGGCAAGCTAACCTTTGTGGGGAAACCGACAACACGACACAAACGCGCTGGGATGGCTCTGAATGTAGTTTTATCACCTACTATGTATTTTAATATTGTTGTCCTCTATAATCCACCTTCTCATAATAGTACTTTTTATGATGAATTAAGCCATGTAGTGAAACAACTAGACTCTTATAGAGAGACAATATGGTATAGTGATTTTAATATCAATTGGTCTGACAAAAACTGTAAACAAAAACAAAGCATTTTTTTTTTTACAAAATTCAACTATCAACAAATGATTGTAGGACCCACAAGGATAACTAGACAGACTAAGACCCTTATTGGCCTCACATTTACTAACAAGCCTGAACGTATAACACAGACTTATAATCTCATCACAGGACTCTCGGACCACAACATGACCCTGACTGTTAGGAAATTGACTTGAAAACGCCTGCAGTATTTTGGTAAACCTAACAGTGAAAAAGTAAAAACATTATTCCACAATCTAAAACTGTGCAATTGAAAGGGAACTTCATAACATAAACTGGGAACAGATTACGGCTCTAGAGGATGTATAGGAGTGCTGTAATGCCATGACAGCAGCTATTACAGGACTAATAAAAAAAATTTACAAAGCAAATAAAATCTAGACAAGAAAAATCAGCTGTACCTTGGTTAAATAGTGAAATACAAAAACTTATGAAAAAGCGCTCTAAAAATATCATTACGTTCAAAACTTAATACTAAACTCTTAGTAAATCTTTGAATTATAAAGCCTAAGAAATAAAGTTGTACTTGAGCTGCGTAAAGCAAAGCCACATATTACACTCAACTAATTGACAATGCTAAAGGCAACAGTAATTACTATGCAAGCATTTATAATATGACTAAAAATCTAATAACATAAAAGGATCACAGAACTTAGCATCAATGGCAATACCATAACTAGTAGTGCCACTATGGCAAATGAATTAATTCATATTTTTTACAATCAGTTGAAGAATTGACACAAAGTTTTCAACCTGTAGATAGTCAAAGTTCTTCTGCGAGAATTGTTCCAACGGATTTTTTGTATTAAAGAGATTCAGGAAACAAAAGTTATGATATAATCAATAAACTTTCAAATTCCAAATCAAATGACATTTATAACATGAATAGTTGTTTTCTTAAAAAACAGAGATGTCAGAAGTCAGGACTCTATGTGTAACTATCGCCCTATATCAATTTTACCAGTTTTATCTAAAGTTATCGAAAACGTTGTAGCAGCACAACTGATTGACTATCTAGAATCCAGACAGCTCCTCCACCCACAGCAGTTTGGATTCAGACCAGGGTACTCATCTGAAATGGCAAACTGCTGTTTAATTGAAAATGTTAAAAAGTCCCTGGATAAGGGCATGGTGGTGGGAGCTGTCTTTATCGACCTTAAAAAGATACGGTCAACCATAGTTTACTTTTGTCTAAAATGTTAGGTTTTAATTTTTCTGCTGAGGCATGTGGTTTACTCTTATCTCCAGTCTAGAGTACAGGGTGTTAAAATAGATCAAGACATATCTGCACTCTCAAACATCAAAATGGGTATTCCGCAAGGCTCTATGCTTGGACCTTTGCTGTTCAGTCTCTTTATAAATGACTTGCCTCTGCACTGCTCAGGGGTCAGTTGTCAGCTCTATGTGAATGACGCAGTTCTTTATACCCCCGCTAAGCTAAGGCTGCAGAGGCACTGTCCGACTGTATGTCTCACATCCAACAGTGGCTCATCCAAAATCAGTTAGTCTTAAATTTGTCAAAAACAGTCTCTATGTTTTTTTCTATTAGGAAATTTCAATATTAATTTACAAAATGAAAAAATTCACTCTGTTACAGAATTTAAATATCTTGGATTGGTCCTAGATTCTCAACTTAAATTTGATAAACATATAAAGAAAATCTCAAAAACAATACAAAGTAATCTTAATTGTTTTAAACTAATTAGAAATTACATTCCAAACCAGGCAGCCCTGTTGTACATGCATGCTATGGTATTTTCTCATATTTCATACTGCGTGTTAATTTCTGTTTTTTAAATGAATTTACAAATGTATTAATCATTTATCACCTGAGCCGTTAAGTAAATTGTCACGAGAAGTGCCACATATCACGAGTGTAAAATTCCATTCTGCAGGACTAGCTTTGGTCAGACAGCCTTCTCTGTTAGGAGCTTTAAGCTCTGGAACTCACTGCCATCTGACATTAAAACTATCCCTGACTTTAAAATGTTCTCTTCCAGACTTAAGACTTGGCTAAAGACAAACCAGAACTGTACTCATTTTTAAATACTCATTTATTATACTGTGTATGTTTGGAAGACATAGAGTTTTATACTTTGATCATCGTATTATTGTGTGAACTGGTTTCTGGATATTTTATTGTACTTCTTCACTGTTCTCTTAACCTGACTGTTAAAAGCCCTTCTAGGGGGAGGTGTTGCGAATTAGCCATGGCTACATACACTGTGATACAGACATCAGATTGTTTTGATATAATGATCTATGTCGGTTGTATCTGTCCCTATCAAATAAACCATACATAAATAAATAAATAAATAAATAGAAAATATGGTTTGTACAGTATAAAAACCATTATGCCTATGGAATGTCCCCACAATTCACAAAAACAAACGTGTGTGTGTGTGTGTGTGTGTCTTTATATATTCAGTTCACTCATAAATGAAGTTCTGTCATCATTTATTCACCTCATTTTGTTCAAAACAAGATGATAAAGTGCATAACAGAATCTTTATGTATCTTGTATCCATACAGTGAAAAGTATTGAGAAAATATTCTTGCAGATATCTCCGTCTTTACTGTATTCATTTGTATTTAAATGCTCAAAGCTCTTACTGAGATTATCTGCATCACAATAATGAGTTTATTCTCATTATAATAATGGCGTAATACTAAAAGCTTCTAAAAATATGATTCGTTTTTTTTATGATAAATATAATTTCTTTGTTCTTTTCTTGTGATTTTGTAGTGAATGTGACGTGGACATGTTCTGGTGATTATTATAATTGTCATTACAGACGTGAACAATTAAAGAATAGCTTACAAACAAACATTTAACTTAAGTAATTATAATATTTCAGCATTGTAAACAGAGACATAAATTCTCCCTCGCGCTAAAAACTGTTCAAAGTTGATCACGGCTCGAGCACAAAGAGCTTTTCTGAGGGAAACTTGATCACAAACTCTTTTACTTCACAACAACTGACTTTCATGAAGTTATGAACATATGTGATATTAATGTCATTATTTTTAGGTGTAGGTGGAAAAAGATAAGATAAAGCTCTGGTAATGTGTCGATTACTAAGATTTCTATATGAACACACACTGAACTGTCCTGTTTAACACACAATACAGCTCCGTATAATTGACTATTATCAAAATGATTTCGTGTAAAACACTTATCAAAGATTCTTCACCTTTAATTCTCTGCAGAAACAAGAAAACACAAGAAGATGGAGACCAATCTCTGATGGAAACATTAATGTTTTGCTGAAGTACAGCATTATTTGGGACTCTTTCTGACTGTGTATCTAGAAGGCTTTAAAACATTGAAATATTATACCTCTCTCTTTATATTGTCCTTGTCAATATATTCACACCTATATATACCATTGTCCTGCACTTTCTTTGTCCTTTTTTTCTTGTTTATTTCTTCTGTATTTTGACTGCTTCTTCTTTGTTTATTTAATTTTCTTAATTTAAAAAACAAAATCATCTGGGATAGACTGACTGTTTGAGGCGACACCTGCTGGTCAAACAAAAGTCTCAGCCCAAACGTGTGTAATGTTGATATACTGTATATATAAGTGATAGATCATGTGCAGTTTATTACCAAAAACATATTACAACATTCATAATTCAATAAAACTGAAACCCTTCAGAAACAGAAGGCATCACATTTACTAGATTATAATAATCTATTTCTCATGAATAAAACAAACACAGATAAATGTGATGTATATTGAAAGGTGTGGAGTGTAAATGAATTACAAAACTTTACAGAAATAATTACATTGAAAGAAATTATAACTCAAAATGGAAGGAAGTGGAATAGAATTAATAGAAATAAAGAATAACAGATGAAAGCAATCATGATGTCACTCACTCAGTATTCAGCAGGTGGCGCTAAACATCCTTAATAATAGAAACACACTAGAAAACCATAAGAAGAAGAGAGATGGTTTATTTGCTGTTGACGCCTGAGGCATCTGCGCATGCGCATTCTGAGGAAACACCCTGTGTCGAAACCGAAAGTATTCTTAGGAAATCTAAATTCACCTTCAGAAGTCTTGAAACAGACATAAATATCACATGAAGGTAAGTTCATTTATCAGCTTCTGATATCATGTCATATTATCGTACAATGTTTTAATTTTTGCGTCGCTATCATAGTAAACTCGATTTCAAATATCAACGGAATTTTATTGAGTTGTGACGCATGTAAAAGTGCAAAAGTTGATCTTCAGGATTATAACGAATCGAGCTCTTGGGATTCTGCTTTTATCTGAGATTAATGTACGGATTCTTCACAATCACAAATATACAAGCTGGAAATGTAAAGATTTACAGTAAAAACTAAACCTTAATCTTGCTTCTGTAAGCCAGACTCGATCCACAGACCATCAGCTTCAGTGAAAGATCGATTATGACACACTGATGTGTGTTTGATCAAAACTACTCTCCAGTGAGGTGTTATTGTGTTATTTAAAGGAAAAAATATTAATAATATAACAAGATAAATAATATGCTGGAAAAACAATCAAACAATAGAAATCATTACAGAAATGCTGATGATTTCCACTACAAAACCATTGCAAACCATCAGCTGTTAAAGGGTTAGTTCACCCAAAAATGAAACTTCTGTCATTAATTACTAATCATTTGTCGTTCACACGTTCATCTTCAGAACACAAATTCAGATATTTTTGATGAAATCCGATGGCTCAGCCAGGCCTCTTTTGTTCAGAAAGCTGCTAAAGACATATTTAAATCAGTCATGTGACTGCAGTGCTTGAAAACATGAAAACAAAACAACTTTATCCATCAATATCTAGTCTAGTGATGGGCGATTTCAAAACACTGCTTCATAAAGCTTTGAATCTTTATGAATTTTTTGTTTTGAATCAGTGGTTCGGAGCGTATATCCAACTGCCAAAGTCACGTGATTTCAGTAAAGTCGCTTTGTCACGTCATAATTGTTTCGAAATTTCAATGGTTTGCCACTGGGTGGCGTGACTTTGGCAGTTTGATAGGTTTGAAGGTTTGAATGTGTGTTCAACATCTTCTGCGGCTAGATGCAACTGATCTGTGAGAGTAGCCGTGTGCAGGTGGGGAGGATCTGAAAACAGAGACGTGAAGTCGGACACTTTCTGCTTCCCTTAGTGATGCTCGCGCAACATTAAGGTTTAACTACTGTAGTGAAATGAACTGTTTAAATATGTTTTTACTACCTTTATAGTCACTGAAAGTGTTGATTATCTTGCTGGCAATGGAGGCCTCTCTGAGCCATCGGATTTTATGAAAAATATCTTAATATATGCCAGAAGCATTTGAAGTTTTAAAGGGTCATGAAACCCCCCTGTTTTAGCCTGGTCGTTCACACCTCTGAGCTGGAAAAACTCTGTTAAAATGGGCGTGTAAAGCTCTGGAAAAGTGGGAGTGTAGAGGGGGGGAAGAGGGGAGAGAACAACCAATGAAGCACAGACATAGAACACACTCATTATACAGAATAATGAACAGTAATATATGAGCACGGAGAGAATGACAACAAACTCCCAAGCACAAGGGAGAAATGCGAAAGAATATTTAATAGGGCTAATAATACTTTCATTATGTTTACGAGCACTGCAGTCTCATGATAAACAACACATAGTTTAACAGAGAAAGAATAAGACAGGGTTTATTTTTTGTCCATTCTCTAAGTCTTTTGTTCATCAGAATAATCGTGTCATTGTGTTCAGATACACGTATCAGTGTCCAGTTTGCACATATAATTCATTTGAAGAAGACTTGATGAAATATGTGTGCATAACTACACCGTGCTGGTTAATGTTTGGTGCAGGAGAATGTGTGAAATAAAAACTTTAAACACGGATACTTTATTCTGTATGAGCTATGTGTCACGTGGCTGTGTTATTAACCCTCAGGGGTCTGAGGCTGATTTGGGGCCTGGGAGGTTTTGACATGCCCTGACATTTGTGCTTTTTTCAGTTGTTCATAAACATATTAATGACAAAAGTGTCATTACACTGTATTCAGCACAAACTAGGCTACAATAATATGTGAGGAACATGTATGTACATGTTTGTATTTTTGAAGGAATAATGTTTATGCGTGGTTATTGAAAAAACAAAAAACTTAAGTCACTGAAATAAAGCCAAAAAAATATATATAAATCTGTGTTCACAAGACTTTGGGTATTGGAGGTTGTAGACTAGAGTTTTTGCTTCAGAATTATGTAAAAATTATGCTGCCTGCTTACTCATATAAAACAATAGAGAGATTTAAATTTTCTAAAACATCTTTGTCAAGAAACACAGTATGCGTGGAGGCGTGAATCATCATGAATAATGGGTGATTTCACCTGAGAAGACAAAGAAAGCATAAAGAGCTCTAATGAGCTGCATAAATATGAGCTCTTTCAGTCAGGTAGGCTGTGAAAAAACCCTCTGTTGATCATGTCTCAAGCTCATCATAATGTAAATCAAACATACAGAAAAAACAGCAATACTGTGAAATATTATTACAATTTAAAATAATGGTATTCTATTATATTCTTTAAAATATAATGCATTTCTATGATACAAAGTGTCTGAACAATTATGTTACCTCTATGGCATTTCATATAGGCTTTTAGCTTAAAAGCATGCACATTTGGAGAAATATTTATGGATTCTCATGTTTATGTCAATTTTCTATACAGAAGAGTAATATTTATTCAATATTTATTGTCATCATTGTGAACGCTGGATACTTTGTTTTCAATTCATACTTGCAGCCGGAGGGCGCTCTGAGCACTTTTAGTCCACAAATGCCAATGCTAAAGAAGAATAGGCAGGAACTAACTGAACTAACAGAGGCCAGAGATCACTAACTATGGCTATTCAAAACACTTTTCAAGACAATAAATACACGATTGAGACGATGTATGCATGTGTTGCCTCATAATTTGCGTCTGAATAGCGCTGGCTCCGTGGGTGTGGCCGCATTAGTGGATAATGAGCTGAATCATGGGCGGCTGAATGGCTCTCTTTTCATACAGATTACATAAACACAGAATGTTTGTTTTCGATTTGACTTACACGATTTAAAACCTGACATTTAAACGTTTGTTTAGACACAAGTCTAATTTTTTTGTGATTAGTATTCACTAAGTTACAGTTCATTTTCTGAGAACTATCAGATTGGACTTCGTTCAGAGGGAGACGAGAGATCACGCATCATGTTAGTTTTCTTTATTTTACAAAAAGCACAACATTGTGTTTTTACTCTGAGTGTACACAAATAAAAGAAGATATTCCACAGATTAAAATGGTGTATAACTCTTAATTGTATGTGCAACATTAACGGAGTATTTTGAGTCTCTTTCACACTGGTTAGAAAAAAACTGCGGTGATCACGCCGGCATGACCCGACCCGAGGGATTAAACTCATCGCGGAGCTCCGCGCTGAAACCGAGCATATGCATGCTCCGCCTGTATATCATAACAATCGTATTTTTCATGTGTTCGTATTCAAACTCCAGTTCTGACCGCATCGCGAGCAAAATACATACAACACACGTGCTGTGCTGAGGGAAACATACACACGGCTTGCATGTCGAACGCAGAGGGTGATGAACAGCACTTTTGTGACATTGAATTCTCTGCTGTAATGCGATCTCATGCGAATATATTTTCCATTTGTGCTGGTAGATCACAGCAAAACAACACATGCACCCAAATTTTCGCAGGAAAACAAATGTGTTGTAGCACTGAGGAACAATCACCGACCCATGTCTCTGAATGACAAGAGAGCGAGGCAAGAGAAGTGATACTTCTACCAGAAAGACTCGGGAAGCAAGAAACGTTTGAATACAATTTATTCAACAGTATGAATGTAAATATCAAAGATAAATGATAAAGTTCTTTGGCGTAGGCCCCATCCATAGTACAATCCGGAGGGTAGCAGACGTTTGCAGATCCTGCCTCAAGATGAAGGCAGGGGCGGAGCCTACCACCGATGTATGAACAGGGGTGGGGAGGATGGATGGGAGGATGGGGGTGAACGCCGGCGATGGTATCTGCGAACACGATAGTGGGTGGGAACAGAACTTATATACTCAGGTGACGTGTAATGATTGGTTAGATAATGAGCAATGACGTGCATTAGAGTCTTCCGGGTAGAACTTCCGCTAAACGCTCCCATTTCCTCATGCATAATACCGCAATTATAATCGTATGCATACTACAGCACAGTAATTGGATTAAATGAGCTTTATGTCATGAATAAACACAGAAACTATTGACGTCAGCATGTTTGTCCAGCCCATACTTGGAGCCAACCAGCACTCTGGATCTTGCCGGTGATACACGATGACGTCAGATTTTGTGACGTTGCTCCGACTTAGCTTTTCAAACCGGAAGACAGAAATTGCTCTGAAAAATGCAAAAATAACTAATTTCAAATTATAAATAAAATGAATGAGTACCTTTAGTGTTTTCAATGATGTGCAGCCTATACATATCTGTTCACAGCTCAAAAAATGTGTTCTGGGGTTTCATGACCCTTTAACTATGGATATTTTTATTACAAAAACGCATCCCTTCGCTTCAAAAGGCCTTTATTAATCCTCCTGAGTTATATGGATTCATTTTTTATGCATGGATGCATTTTTTCTGTCTTTAGACAACCATTATAAACCTTGAAGGACTAAGGATATTTTTAATTATATCTCGGATTGTGTACGTCTGAAAGAAGATAGTCATAATATCTGGTTTACGCATCGTGGATATTAATTATCTTCATAAGTGTATATGCCTGAGAATTCACAAAATATAATAGATCTACAAATCTCCTACTCAGTGTGTACAACATTTGGTTTGCATACTGTAGGAAAGGTGTGCCGCCCCATGCATGGATCCCTCCCGCCGCCCCATGCATGGATCTGCAAGTAGCTTCCAAAAGTTCCTCAAAGGTTGAGAACTGGGTAGCGTCTGGCATTGGCGATCCAGGATCAGTCAAAGTGAGGCCACAAAACTTTGCTTTACGAAGCTCAGTTGGGTCCTCATTCAGTACAATGGCAGGACTCTCTGGCCATGATTCAGGTGGTAGGTAGAGGAAGTCCGGTCCCTTACACCATCGGTTGGGTTGGGATAATTCAAGCAGGGTTTTGCCACGTGTGATGTCATCTGCAGCGTTGTTTTCTGAATCTACATAGCGCCAGTAATGACCTTCAGTAAGTTCTTGTATCTCAGTTACTCTGGTGCCTACAAAAACTTTGAATCTGCAGGACTCTGATTTCAGCCAGGTGAGTACTGTTGTTGAGTCACTCCACAAGAATGTGTTTCTGATCTCCATTGAGAGCTCATTATGGAGTAGCTTGGCTAACTGTGCTCCAGTGAGAGCGGCGCAGAGTTCAAGCCTAGGCATTGATTGTTGCCTTTTTGGAGATACTCTAGACCTGGCATGGACGAATGAAAGCTCAACTTGACCTTGGTTTTCAGTACGGAGGTATGCTACTGACCCATAGGCTGCCTCAGAGGCGTCACAGAATATGTGAAGTTCTCGCTCCACCTCTGGGACATCTAATTTTGCTGACACATAACATCGGGGTATGGTGATCAGGGGTAGATGTTCCAATTCCGCTTCCCATGTTTGCCAGGCGGTCAGCAGTTCAGAAGGAAGAAGGGGGTCATCCCATTCCCGTTCCTTCACCCACAGTTGTCTTACTAGGATTTTAGCCCTGGTTGTGAAAGGTATTATGTAACCCAAAGGGTCGTACTGGCTGGTGAGGATCCGGTAGGTGTTTCGCATTGTTACCTCGTGGTAGGATAGCAGTCGATGGCGGTAATGGAGGGTGTCTGGTACGCAATGCCAATTTAATCCCAATGTCATTTCTTGAGGGTCTGATTGACTGCGGGAAATCCACAACTCAGTGTTCTCTGATCTAGCCTCTTTGGGAAGATGGCCAATCACTGAGGTCTCATTGCTTGCCCACTGATGGATTTCAAACCCACCTGAAGCCAGTAGGGACCTTAATCCATCAATTAGCTCACGGGCTTCAACTGAGGAGGCAGTGCTCTGTAAACAGTTGTCGACATAAAAGCAGCGTTCAACTGACTGTCGTAACTTATCACCCTGCTGACAATGGGTGAAAACATGTCGCTGTAATGCAAATGTCGCACAACAGGGGCTACAGGTCGTGCCGAATGGAAGGACCTGCCACTCGTAAACATCAGGTGGGTTTCTAGGATTTAGGTCCCGCCACAAGAACCTTAGAAGGGGTCTGTCTTTAGGGAGCAGGCGGACCTGATGGAACATCCCTTTTATGTCTCCACTGATGGCTACTCGATGTTCTCTAAATTAACACTCAAGGAGAGAGGGTCCCAGTAGGTCCAGGTAACAGCTGCTTGTTTAGGTTTTCCCCATTGTAGGTGTATGAGCAATTGAACACCACTCTGTGTTTTCCATTGTGTGTCACAATATGGTGGGGCAGATACCATGACTCTGTAGACAAACCTGCTTCTTGAGATGGTATTTTAGTGGCATAACCTGCTTTCTCCAGTTTTTCAATCTCTTCTTGGTACCTGTTAGCTAGTTCCAGGTCCTTGGCTAGCCGACGTTCAGTGTTACGGAGGTGACACATCACAGCATCCTTTGGAGCATGTAACAAAGGCATGGTTTTAACTCTCAAAAGCGGGGTGGCGTAACGTTCAACTCCATCTACTTCCACGCGCACTGTCTGTGTCTCCAGCATGTTCAGTGCTTCTTGGTCTTGTTGTGACCTTATCACCGTCTTTTCACTGCGGTAAGGCAGGATGTCCATCTGCCATAACTTTTCAACTTGACGAAATAGTTCTGCAGATGGTGAGCAGTTAGACGTGAACAAACACTGTGAGACTGAGAGTTGATCCTGCAGATGTTTGGAGGGGCCTTGTAAGGTCCAGCCAAGACGAGTTCTGACAGCAGCTGGACCGCCAGGTGGACCCAGTAGCACTGGTTCAATTGGGGTGATGAGCTCAGTGTGATCTGAGCCAATAAGCAGTAAGGGACAAGCTTTGAGCAGAGGTGGGATTGGTAACCCTCTGAGGTGTCTGTACCTTTCCTGCAGGGTACTCAGTGGGTAGGTGTATTCTGCTAGTCCAAATTGATCTGCCGTAAAGGCCCCCTGAATGTTAAACCTTTTCCTGGGGTCACTTGGGGTGGATAAACTGAAGTTCACAGAAGTGCCATGCAGTGTCCTGATGTCTTGATGCACCGTTCGTAAATTCAGTTGTTCTGGTTTGCCCTTTAATCCGAGGTGTTGTGCAGCTGTGGCGAGCAATATGGTGCGCTCTGAGCCATCATCAAGTACAGCAAATGTGTCCAAAGCTTTGTGTTGGTGATGGATGGTAACCTTAACAACTTTCAGGAACACTTTCCCACCGCAGCGAGGTTGGTCTAAGTAAAGAGTTTCTGTAGTGGAGTTGTAAAGGCTATTGCTCTCACTGGTAACCTCACCTTTTCTTTGGTTAATGTCATGGAGTATGGACAGGTGTTTGGCTTGGCAAAGGTGGCAAGGCCTTTTTAGGTCACAGTCTTTGGCCAGGTGGGAGCGTGCACATTTCCAGCACCGTTTATTATCTTTGATCCAACCAACCATTTGCTCTTTGGTTAATGCTGTAAATGCTGTACACTGACTGAGGTAATGTTCTGCACTGCAGTATGGACAGATGGCTTTGGGCTTGGTAGGTACTTTAGGATGTACTGCCTTGGTTTTGGTAAGTGGTTCCATGACCTGTCTTTGTTCCACGCCATGCAGTATGGTGGTTTGTTTACTTTGTCCACGAATTGCTGCCCTTGGATCTCGCTTTGTGGTTCTTATCTCATCAATTGGGTCAAATTCCATACAGTTGGCTTCTAGCTGCAGCCATTCTGCAAACTCGAGGAGTGAGAACTTCATCTTATCTGGGTTTCTCTTGAGGTGATGCCTCCTGAATTGGGTCTGTTGTGAACGAGGAAGACGGTTAAGAAGGCGTTACACATTTGACCCACTGTGCAGTTCTTCAATTCCATCCCCCTTTAGGGCTTTAAGCATACCGACTATGGCTTGAACTCGGATGGAAAAGTCATCGAATGCCCGCTCATCACCAGCACGGATAGGTGGCAGGTTCTCTAAAGCCTCTATTTCCTTCAGAACAAACTGGTAGGGCCGACCATACCTTCTATCAAGGGCTTGCAGGGCATTAGTGTATGGCATAACTGACTCTGCATGTGCCAGCACCAGTCTGTGAGCATTAGGGACTTTCACATGCTTAAGAAGGATGGAGTACTTATAATGCTCTGGTAATTGGGGGTGGAGTAGGTTATCCAGAGCAATCCTAAGTTCCACGTATTGGGCTGTCCTCTTTAATGAAATCTGGGAAGGTGGGACCTTCTACGGTTGGAAGCCAATATGATGAGTGGTGGGGAGTATAGGGCACAGCATCAGCCCTAAGATGAGATGTTGTAACTGGTTGTGAAGTTCTTGGCATTGTCTCTGGAGCAAAACTGACTGTGTGCTGGATAAGGCTCCAGGGGTGATACTTGATAGAAAGGGAGCTGGGTGGTTTGGCTTGTTCTCTGTTCAGGGAGAGGAGGTAATGGTTTCATCCAGGGCTCTGTGCTGGTATGCACATGGGTTCTAGCTGGATCTGATAAGGGGCTGCAGCATGGTGATGCGTAATGGTGTGTCGACAGGCTAGTCTCTCTACTCACTGGAGGTGGTGACTGGAAATGAGTGTCTCTGATTTGGGTTTTTCTCAGCACTTGTGAAAGCTCCTCAACAAAGGTGGGTTGGGGTTTAGTAGTCTGTGGCCAAGGATGACGATCTGGGGTAACATCATCAGGTCTGGCATCAGATTTCAGCTGTCCCTTCTCGCTGATTTTAGGATCTGGTCCTAGGTGTCTGATGCCGGGATGATGCTCGTGAGGAGTGGGCAGATACTTGAGGAGTGCTGTGTAGCAGGACTTTCTCTAAGAGTTCTGTTTGGCGTCTAGCAGTCTCGCTCTGTTGCTTTGTAATTTCCATTATCTGCAGCATAAAGTCCTCTGATGAACCAGCTGTTCCGAATGGGTGGTGAGTGGAGATGGGGGTCGAAGTCACCATTACCTTCTCTTTCGGTTTAAAAGCCTGACCTGTTGGGTTCCCAGCATAGTTGACCACGTAGTCGTCTAGGTAGCCAGGCCTCTGGATTGCTCTGCGTGGACATTGGGATGAGGCAGGAGCTGATTTGGAGATTTCAGACTCTGGAGTTGCCATGGTAATGACCCGCATCCGGCTCGAAGGACCAATTTTGTAGGAAGGTGTGCTAGTTTAGGTTAAATTGGTCATCGCCATGGAGTCGGTAAGGACACGGAGACAGGAAGTCCAGTTAGGTTACTTTAATGTTCTTCAAGTTCACAGGTTACATTGGTATACAATCTTGAGCATGGTTGTGTATAGTTGTATAAGTGTGGTCTAAACAAAGGAAAGGAAAAGTAAAATTACATAAATTAAGTGATTTGGAACAAACAGGATAAGATTATCACGTGTAAACTATCAGATAACATCATTAGATGTAAACTGTAAGCAGTACTGTAATGCAATATTTACATATATAATGTGCATCCTTAAGCATATAAGCTTTCGAAACTGAACAGCATATAAATGAAAGTATGTATACATTAAGAATAAGTTTGACAAATTAAACCACACTTCTGAATTAACCACTCTTGAAATTAGGTGGAAATATCTCACAATCGCATTAATGACTTGAATTATTATCTTTCTACATACACTATTTGGTTTAGAGTGCTAATGTTTACATAAACGATCGCTAATGCAGACCGCGGGTCTTCCGCGCATCCGTCTACTTTTATAAACAACTCGACAAATAATCTTAATCAACATTAACAACACTATACAATGCATAAACACTTACTTTTGGTCATTAACGCACACAACTTCGACAGGAATCAGCAGAAAAATAACACACGAACCATCTCTTTCTGACTGAGCAAAAACGAAACTAACGGTTCTATTTGAACAGTCACCCTACAATGTGGTGGTTTGATTGGCTGTCCCTTCGCGTGATCAGTGCATGATAACTATGGTGGCCTGGATGCTTGTGAATGCCTAAAAGTGTCCAGGAGATGGCGCAGTTTCCTCTTCTACACATACATTTGGCTGTTGAAGTGTTGATTACAAGAAGACAAAAAAACAACATGTGTTACACCTGATACATTGTAGGTGTGATCATCAGCACATTTCTACACTACAGTTCTACACGAGATTCAAGCGAGCTCTTTCAGATTGGATGATTCTCTGTGGATCTCAAAACAGTCAATAATCTCTGCTACTAAAAACATACATAATTCAGTGTAAATCATCTCCGTCTGCCCGTACAGCTGAAAGCTTCGGGTTTGCATATAGAAATGACACCATTTCCCTGAATGTTCTGTATACTGACTTTGGGGAAACATGAGAGATATGTCTGTGCGCCATGCTGTTATCGGTGCACACAGACACACATACAAGGCTTGCGCACACGGAGAGAGAGAGAGGTGCGTTTCAGATTGCTTGCGAACTCCACATTGATTTGTCTTTCGCATCCTCAATGCACTTGGATGGACACATACACACGTTATGCCCGTCAAAATACCCCTCTCGGCAAGTATTCTCGTAAACACATTCGGTTAGTGAACAAGGTGAGAATTCAGATGTGTGCGTGCATGGGGTCTTACTCTTAAAGTGACAGCAACCTATAAATACCAGCTGTTGTCTGTCATGTAAATCAAACAACAAAACACAGCTTTAACAAAGATTAATCTATATTAAATTTATACAGTGAACAGTGTCATTTTACATTCAATTATTACATTTCTGTACAGGAAAATGAATTATGATGTACTTATCTATGCTTGTCATTTGTTGTACAGTATTTGTTCTTTTTACAGTGTTCACTTGCCTTTAATAATGTATTAGTTAAGCTAGTAGTTTCTGTTGTGGTATCGGAGTAGTTAAAGTGGACTAAGTAATAAATGCAAAGTTACCCCCCACCCACCAATTTTTTTTTTTGTGATCCGAAAAATGATCTGATCTGTGACTTAATAACCATGATGTGATCCGAACCGTGAGTTTTGTGACCCGTTGAATCACTAATTAAGGTTCACAGAAGCATTTGAAATGGATTGGGAATGTTCTTTTCATCTGGAATCAGAGGCACCAAGAAATGTCATAAAGGTTCCCAGGTTTGGCAGACCCGTATATTACATCATCATCATCATCATCATCATCTTCGACACAAGCATCAGACGTCCTGCACTGATCAAGTCCATGCTGCAGCTGTCAGTTTACTTCTGCACATCAGATCAGATCTCCTCCTGCATCTTCTCAATGTCAATCACTTTCTCCAGCCTGATGGACCATAGTGTCAGCTGACTGCGTTGTGTTTGTCCTCACTTAGTGTCTGTGTGCGTCTCCATCAGCTCTGAGCTCTTCATTCAGTATATTGTGTACACAAATTCAGGCACTGACCCTGGATCAGCACACATTAGGACTGATGGCTGTATTTCCTCTTTAGTCAATCTCATCACTGGAATTAATGAAGAGCACAACTGATCACTGCAGATCAGTGGAAAAGCAAACCAAAAGTAAGCGAGTCGAGCCATGCCGAGTCGTTCCTCAGTTTAAAATGTACAATAGAAATACAAGAGTGAATTGTGTTTGAATCGTGGCTTCACTGTGTCCACTGTGGCTTAGACCTGCAAAAAGAAGGAGAATTCATTCAGGACAATGTTCCACTTAAACCACATTACCAGTACATGAGATTATCCATAAATTATATAATTATATGGGAGTCTCAAAGAAGTTGCGAGAACAACAAAACATTTTACATTGTACTTTGAGCAGATTCAAGATCTTGACAACTGTAAACTTTGTCCATTAGTCATGTCAGGTTCATAGCATGACAGTCATTTGTTATTTAACCTTCTCCAGGTGTAGGTTTTAAATCATGAAACATAGATCCAGTTAAGAATGCACTCTTGCGCAGCATTTTTTGTCATTTGTGAGCGGCGCCTATTCCGGCTCCACTTCTGCTGTGATGAAAACCCTTGTGGTGGTGTTCTTTCTTAGTCTCAGATTTCATCCAAAATATCTTAATTTGTGTTCTGAAGATGAGTAATTAATGACAGAAATGTCATTTTTGGGTGAACTAACCCTTTAAGCATTAGAAAAGTGTAAGAGGCTCCATGTCGAAGCGTTCAGAGAGTGTTTCAGTCAATGTGATTATCAATAGGATATGAGCGCTGGCACAGAGAATCTGTCAGTGAGTCACTTTACAGCAGCAGAAACACATGAACCTCTGAACAGGGAGAGATTCAGGCTGTTGAAGTTCAGTGAGACACAAGAGCATCAGTGAGGTCAGACACTGACGGAGAGTAATGGAGTCTGAATCACTGATCCAGTTCATCTCAGAGGTGTGTCAGACCAGTTCTTCCACAGGAAACCAGTACTTCAAGAACAAGATCATCCACAAACTGCACAGAAATCTCTAGAGTGTGTAGTAGCTGTGGGATGTGTTTTTACGGGTATAATAATGTTTTGTATGGTTTGTTCTCATTGTTTCCATATAGGTCTGAAGTCAGTTTCTCATTATGGAGAACAGAGAGAGGAGGAAGAGATCTTCATCTCCAGAACCCAGCTGTCTGTCTCTGAAGAGTGACAGATCAATGTATAATCCTCCTGAATTCAGTGATGGAGCAGTGACCTCTGACCCCAGGTGAGGCACAGTCAAGAGATGGTCTTATTATTGAGAGATACAAGGGTCTGTGGCTCTACCATTGGAAAAAGCTAACTTGGATCATGTGTGCCTTGAATTAATGTGACAGTGCAAGTAAATATATTTATATATATATAATTATTTACTATATATAGATAGAACAGAACAAGATAGACTGTCTTTCATTGCGCAAAAGTATTATAATATGAAGGGATCCATTACAGAATGGCACAAAGTGCTTATGCACATCCCGTGTGCAGAATGATGCCCTTGAAGTGCACAGCATGGAAAATCTCAAGGCACAAAGTGAAGAGATATTTATGCATAGTGTAATACGGGGTGTCCAACCCTGCTCTTGGAGAGCTACCATCCTGCAGATTTCAGCTCCAACCCCAGTCAAACACACCTGCAGCAGATAATCAAGGTGTTCAGGGTTGACTGGTAATTACAGACAGGTGTGTTGGAGCAGGGTTGGAACTGAAGTCTGCAGGATGGTAGCTCTCCAGGAGCAGGGTTGGACAGCCCTGGTGTAATATATCTATGCAATAGTTTATTAAGTCTTTTCTTTTAGCAGTTTTAAATTTCAGTTACTGTGCGTGTGAAGAACAATTCATAGTGCTTTCTAAGTTTCTACTCCAGTGTTGTGATCTAACAGACACCAGAGAGAAACAGCAATAAACTCCAGCAAGATGAAGTCCTTTTATGCAAAACCATTGACCTTTGTCTACAGATCAAGTATAATAATAGGAACACTGAATCATCTTGGAGAGAGTTTTATTGTGTTGATTGTCGTAACCGAACGCGACACGCTGTTTGAATGCTGAATGGAGAATGACTGACAGCTGCAGCGGAGGGAAGAGTTTATGTGAACTTGAGTTTAAAGACTTAAATCTTCATCTGTACCTGCTTTTTAATGTTTTTGTGTCTTTTGTGGGGCTTAACAATAACACAGAATAGAACACACAATATTGGATTTGGATCGGTTCCATCTGACCGATACCTGATCCGGGAAAAATGGTAGTATCGGAGCTGATACAGATACTGAGTAACAGATCGGCGCATCCCTACTGCACAGTGAGTGTGTTAGAAGGGAGACAGCAGAGTTTGCTGGCGATCATAAACAAAAGCACATAACAAGATGATATTCGGAGGAATAATCACAATCAGCAGTGGTTCAGTTGTGCACTGGAAACACTGCCAGTGTGAAATAGTCATTAGAGACAACAGACTGACTTATAATAAATGAAACAGGCAGAACTAAAGGAATAATTATTTCTGTGTTTTCTAACTATCTCTAAAAGGAAGAGTCAGAGATCTTCATCTCCAGGACCAAGCTGTGTGTCTCTGAAGAGTGGCAGATCAATGTATAATCCTCCTGAATTCAGTGATGAAGCCGTGACCTCTGACCCCAGGTGAGTGTAAACCTAGTGTGGGTAATTTAACTGCTTTTATACCACCCCAAAACACACTGAATGTCCACAGAGAGATGAGTTTTTTTTTGTAATTTGATTTCACCTCAAATCTGTGGACAAAATATTTCAGTATGTAAAGTTGACTTTTTTTTAATTAACTATATTTATATGGACTGTTTTGTTGTTGGATTTTGTTTTTTGATTTGATTGTTTGGGTTGATTTTTGTTTTTTGAATGTTGAATTGTTTGTTTTTTGTTTTTGAATTTTTGTCTTGTTTTGTTTTTTTGATTTTTTGAATCTTGATTGTTTGCTTGAATTTGTTTTTTGATTTTGATTTTGGTTGATTTTGTTTTTGTTTTTGTTTTTTGTGATTTTTTTTTGCTTTTGTGCCTTTGTGATGATTTTTTGCTTTTTGTTTTGTTTGCTTATTTTGATTGTTTTTTTTGAATTTCTTGATGGTTTGATTTTGAATTGTTTGTTGATTTTTGATTTCTTTCTTGAAGTTTTTCTTTTTTGTTGATTTGATGTTTTTTTGATTTTGTGATTTGATTTTTTGTTTTGTTTTTGGTTTTTGATGATTGTGTGATTCTTTGTTTTTTTTTGTTGAACTTTTTTTTTTTTTTGTTGATTTTTTTTTGACTTTGTTTGTTTTTGATTGAATTGACTTGGAATTGATTTTGATGTTGTTGACCTTGAATTTTTTTTTTTTGTTTTTTTTGTTGAATGTTTTTTTTGATTTTTTTGATTTTTTTTTCTTGTTACTCTTTTTGATTTTGTTTTTGATGTGGTTTTTTTTTGTTGTATTTCTTTGATTTGGATTTGTGAATGAATTGTGCTTGACCTTGTTGATTTTGTGAATTTTTTGTTTGTTGATTTTGTGTGTTCTTTTGATTGATTGTTTTTTTGTTGATTTTGATTCTTTTTTTTTTTTTTTTGTTGTGTTTGAATTTTGGATTTTTTGTTGTGTTTGTTTTTTTTTTGGCATTGATTTGGATTTTTTTGTATTGATTTTTGACTTGTCTTTGCTACTTTGATTTTTGGTTGATGCTTGAAATTGTGTCTTTGTTTTTATTTTTTTTTGATGTTTGATTGTTTTGATTTGCTTTTTTTTGTTTTGTTTTGTTGATGTTTTTGGTTGATTTGATTTGCTTGTTTTTTTTGATTTTCTTTTTGTTTTGAATTTCTTTGATTTTTGATTTTTTTGGTTTGGATTTTTGCTTTTGAATTTGCTTGAACTTCTTTGGTTTGATTTCTTTGTTGCTTGATTGTTTTTTGATTGATTTTGGTTGTTGGTGATGATTGATTTGATTGACTTGTTTTTTTTTTTTTTTTTGATGCTTGATTGATTTTTTTGTTGAACTGTTTGATGTCTTTTGCCTGTTTGTTGTTGATTTTTGTTTTGATGTGGTTTTGTTGGTTGGTGATTTTGTTTTGCTTTACTTTTTTGATCTTATTTTGTTGATTGATTTGATTTTTTTTGATGATTTGAATTTTTTTGGGTTGGATTTTGAACCTTTGACTTTTTGTTTTTGGAAGATTGTGTTTGTTTGTTTTTTTCCTGTTGTTTGATGATGTTTTTCGTGGTGTTTGATTCTTTTTTTTTTTTTGATTTTGATTTTTTGATTGCTTGATTGGATTTTTTTTGAATTGGTGATTTTTCTTTCTTTTTTCTTTTTTTTTTTTTTTTTTTGAATGATTTTTTGTTTTTTTAAATTGAATTTTCTTGAATTTACTTTGTGTTTTGTTTTTTTTTTTGATGTTTTTCTTGATGTTGATTGTTTTGTTTTGACTGTGCTTGGTTTTTTGATTGTTTATTTTGTTGATTGTGATTGATTTTTTGATTTTTTGTGATGATTGTTTGAATTTGACTTTGATTTTTGTTTTTTGATTGTTGTTTTGTTTTTGATCTTTGATTTGCTTTGAATTTTTTCTTGATTGTGTTTGATTCTTTCTTTTGTTTGCTTTTGATACTTTGATTTTTTTTGTTTTTTGTTTTTTTTTGAATCTTTTTTTTGATTGTTTCTTTGAATTTTTTTTTGACTGATTCTTTGATTTGATTTTGTTTTTTTTCTTTGAATTGTTTTGTGAATGTTTTTTTGATATTGTTTTGAATTTTTTTCTTTTTGATTTTTTGCTTTTTTTTGACTTGTTTTGATTTTTCTTTTTTTTTTTTTGTTTTGTTTTTTGATTTTGTTGACTTTTGGTTGAGGAATTTTTGATTTTCTTTTGAATTTTGTTTTTTGTTTTTTTTTTTTTTTGGCTTTTGTTTGTTCTTGACTTTTTTGAACTTTTGTTTTTTTTCTGTGTTTTGGATTTTTGTTTGTTCTTGGGTTGAATTGTAAGGACATCTTTGTGGTTTTTTGTTGAATTTTTTTTGTTGAATTTTTTGATTTTTTTGTTTGATTTTTGTGGATTGATTTTTTTGTGGTTTTTTTGATTTGTTTGTTGTTGTTTTTTGAATTGTTTGATTTTGTTTTGTGAAGGATTTTGATTGTTCGTTTTTTTTTTTTTGATTTTTGTTTGTGGTGCTTGACTTTACTTTTGATTTTTTTTTGATTTTTTTTGATTGAATATTTTTTTTTTTGCTTTTTGTGATTTTGTTTTTTTGTTCTTTGTTGTTTTTCTTTTGTGTTTTGTTGAATTGATTTCATTTTTTTGTTGATTTTTGATTTTCGATTGATTGAGTTGATTGCTTTTTTGTTTTGATTTTTTGCTTGCTTTGTTGAGTTTTGTTTGTTTTGATTTTTTTGGTTCTTTTTTGATTGATTTTTTTTTTTGATTTGTTGTTGATGATTGTTGATTTGAATTTTTGATGTTTGAATTGATTTTTTTTTTTTTTTTTGTTTTGATTGAATTTGATTTGTTGGATTGTGATTGTATTTTTTTTGTTTTGTTTGTTTTTTGTTTTTGTTGAGCTTTGTCTTTGTTTTGATTGATTTGATTTTGTTTTGTGATTTGATTTGTTTGATTTTTTGATTGATTCTTTGTTGTTCTTTTTTTTTGTTTGTTTGATTTTTGCTTGTTTTTGTTTGTGAATTTCTTGCTTTGAATTTTGGTTTTGATTTTTGCTTGTGATTTTGATTTGATTGCTCTTGACTTCTTTTGTTTTTTTTTCTTTTGTTTTTTTTTTTTGTCTTGTTTTGAATGGTGATTTGATGTTCATTTGATTGTTTGCTCCTTTTGTTTTTTTTTTGATTTGTTTTTTTTTTTGTGAATTTTTTTTTGTTTGTTGTTTGAATTTGATTTGATTTTGATTTGAATTGTCAAGACATTAAAGTGGTCTATCCTGCGTATTAGGTTATAGTATGAATTATAACACAGCATTGTCTACAAACACATGCCTTTAGAAGCCTTTCCAAATCTTTTGTTTGGAGTCGTGGTTCGGAGAGCGTATCAAACTGCCAAAGTCCTGTGAATCCAGTAAACGCGGCTTCATTAGGTCATAAGTGTTTCAAAACATTTCAAATTCAATGGTTCACCAGTTTAGTTTATGTTAAATACATTAACTAATGTTTAAATAATGAACCTTAAAAAAAAATGAACCTGAAAAAGTGCAATCAGTCGGATGTACAGTGGCACAGTGCTCATTCAGTAAATGCACACCTAAACAGATGTGTTTTCAGTCTGAATGTGAATGTGACTTACTGTTGGAGCACATCTGGGTAGAAGAACTAGTGCCGCAACATGTGATACTCATGACAATCTGATGTCTCGAGTGCCTTTAGGTCCACTCCCTGTTTATTCCATTGGTTACTGAAGTAACTTTGTATCAAGAACTGCAATCTTTTTCTTTGGAGAAAGTCTTTGTCAGTTTGTGCAGCAAGTAGAGATCTCTGAACCAGATGGAGATTTTTGTCTGAATATAGGCAGCTGTGTGTCCCGGCTCAGGAATGTAAGCTGCGTCAGTGGTAGGCTGGTCGGATAAAAATAACCATTTTTTGTAATAATCTTCCAGTCACAAAAGTTTCTAGTTTTAGTTGGTGCCAAGCTTTTTCGTTTAAGCACTGTGGTGATTTGCTTAAGATTAAAAATTAGGAAATAAAAATATATAAAAGCAAAAGAGCCAAGCTAACTAATAAGGCAGATTCGTCACAGTGAGGCCAGTTCTATGGACAGCTCAATGGAGTGAGTTTCTTAATTTGTGGGGAAAATGAATCAAGTGAATTTTTTTTTTTTCCTTATTAGGGTGGTTGTGCTTGTGCTTGTGGACAATTAACTTATGTTATAATACAATGTAGTATTGAATTTGCATAATACGTCCCCTTTAATTATACAGAAAAATGCAAGACTTACTTCTGGATTTATTTACAGTGGGATTGTTTGGTATTTATTTATATATTAAATCCTTCATTTTACATGATCTGTTTTAATGATTTGTTGTTTCAGCACTGTGTTATAGACGATCAGACTGGAAACCAGGATTCTCCTCAACCAGTGGATGATGAACTACAGAGAGTCAAAGACCAGCACAAAACCAGCATGAAGAACAAGTATGAGAGATTATTTGAGGGAAACAAACTCCAGGAGAATGAAACCCTCCTGAACAGGATCTACACACAGCTCTACATCATAGAGGGAGAGAGTGAAGTAGGAATGAAGAACATGAGATTTTACAGATGGAGGAAAACAGCCAGGACACACACACAAGAAACTCCAATCTACTGCAATGACATCTTTAAAGCCTCACCTGAACCAGGATATGAGAAAAGACAAATCAAGACTGTTCTTACTAAAGGCATCGCTGGAATCGGAAAAAACCGTCTCTGTGCAGAAGTTCATTCTGGACTGGCAGAGGGAAAAGCCAATCAGGATGTAGATTCATGTTTGTGCTTCCATTTCGAGAGCTGAACTTGATCCGAGATCATCAGTACAGTCTTCACAGACTTCTGCTGGACTTTCATCCTGAACTTCAAGATATGGACTCAAAGATTTATGAGGAGAGTAAAGTTGTGTTAATCTTTGATGGTCTGGATGAAAGCAGAATCACACTGATGTTTTCAGACACTCAGAAAGTTTCTGATGTGACTGAGACTTCATCTGGGGTGTGTTGATGTCAAAGCTCATGAAAGGAGAGCGCTTCCCTCTGCTCTCATCTGGATCACCTCCAGACCAGCAGCAGCCAATCAGATCCCCTCCAAATACATCAACCGTGTGACAGAAATTCAGGGATTCAATGAGCCTCAGAAGGAGGAATATTTCAGGAAGAGAATCAGTGACGAGCATCAAGCCAGCAGAATCATCTCACACATCAGAAGAGCAAGAAGCCTCCACATCATGTGCCACATACCCATCTTCTGCTGGATCTCATCCACTGTGCTTCAAAAGCTCTGAAAAGAGATCTGAGTGCAGAATCCCTCAAACTCTGACTGAAATGTACATCCACTTCCTGCTGATTCAGATCAACGTGAGGAATCAGAAGTATGAGAGAGAGAGATCAGAGAAAACTCCTGCAGTCCACAGAGAAGAGAAGTGATTGTGAAAAACTGTGAAGTGGCTTTCAAGCAGCTGATGAAGGGGCAATGTGATGTCTATGAGGAGGACCTGAGAGAGAGCAGCATAGACGTCACTGACGCCTCAGTGTATTCTGGGATTTGCACTGAGATCTTTAAGGAGGAATCTGTGATTCATCAGAGGAAAGTCTACAGCTTCATTCATTTGAGTGTTCAAGAGTTTCTTGCTGCTTTCTATGTGTTTTACTGCTTTTTAACAAAGAACAAGGAACCACTGCATGAATTCAGATTTTACAGATTTGATGAAGAATCTCTGTATGACCTACTTACATCAGCTGTAGATAAAGCCCTCAGGAGTAAGAATGGTCAGCTGGATCTGTTCCTGCGGTTCCTGCTGGGAGTTTCACTGGATTCCAACCAGGGACTCTTACAGGATCTACTGACACACACAGAGAACAGCTCAGAGAGCATCAGAGAAACTGCACAGTACATTAAAGAGAAGATCAAAGATGGACATGGACTCTCCACTGAAAGATCCATCAATCTGTTCCTCTGTCTGCTGGAAGTGAAAGATCAGACTCTGTCCAGAGAGATTCAGGAGTTTGTGAAATCAGACAAACATTCAGAGGAGAAACTCTCTCCTGCTCACTGCTCAACCATCTCCTACATGCTTCAGATGTCAGAGGAGGTGCTGGATGAGCTGGACCTCAAGAAATACAACACATCAGATGAGGGTAGAAGAAAGACTGATACAGCTGTGAGCAACTGCAGAAAAGCTCTGTGAGTGTTAATTATTAACAAATGAAGAACCATGTTTAATAATGAATTTAACATGTTTAAAATGAACCTTTTCTTAAATTGTCTCCTAAATAACAAGCTTAGAGTCTTGAAGGGACTAGATGTAGAATTCAGAAACCCTTGTTATTAGTGACACCAGTGGCCGTTAATGAACTGCAGCTTGCAACTTATTGCTTATGCACTCACTCCATAGTGATGCAAGTGAGCCTCGGCCAAATCAGTCACGTAATAAATTAGAAAACTTAACGTGATTCAAGGTCACAATATATGTAAGGCGATGTTTCATTCTTCACATAGAAGTCAAAAGATTTTGGAGTCACCCCTGCAGCAATATCAGGCCCATTACTGAGCTTGTGTATCGTACTCATACTCATTAAAATGCTCAGATTCCAACAACCCATACCACACTGCCTGTACAATAGAGTGTTTGTGACAAAGAAACATTGACAACAGAGCAGAGCAGAGGATGTCTAAGAAGTAAATGTATTAAATTATTAGAATGCTAAACAAATTAAATATTTACACCTATATAGCTGCTGTGCGCAAGCTGATAAGACCCTGCTGTGTAAAGTTTGTAGTTTGGTAAGATATTGACATGCTAATAGCCTATGAAATTTAGTTTTTTTTTTCTCTTCTTGCACTTAAATGGACAAATTCACACAAAATTATGTCAAAATGCCTGTATAGGCAAGTATCTTGTGAAACATAGTCGGTTATGTGTTTAGTGAACGTTAACAGTCGAGAAAGAAAACACATGGGTCCCACTTTATATTAGGTGGCCTTAAAGGATTAGTTCTCTTTCGAATGAAAATTACCTCAAGCTTTACTTACCATCAAGCCATCCTAGGTGTATATCACAAATTTATTGTACATCAAATTTTGCTGAGAAATTATCCCCAACAGATAATTTGAAGTCATTATTGTGTAAAGCATCAAATAGACATTACAAAAGCAGATTCTGAAAGAAATATTTTAATTCAACATAGAATTTATTACACAAACTTTTGGGTCATTTACTCAACCATGAGGTCGAGTAAATGATGACTGTATTAAATTTTTGGGTAAACTATATCTTGATTTTTTTTTTTTTTTTGTCAATATGGAAATATGAAATGAATGTAAACATATGGTCAACTGATGTTTTATGAATCATTACTCAAAAAACACAAAGAGAGTCTTAATCTGGTATTTGCGTCTAGTCATAGCCAATAGCCTACCCTACAACATCATCTTTGATAACAAGATTTTGTCCAAATGCATTAAGCAAAATGAAAAACTGTCAACGGTTTTGTTACGGAACTGCTCAGAGATTGAGTGAAGATCCAAATCCAGCTTTATTTAAGAGACAATCCAGAACCGTAATCCAAAATAACAGGCAGGCAGTTTAAACAAACAAACAAACAAATAAACAAACAAATGTGGCAGGAAATACAGGCAGAAGGGGGATGGGGGATAGGGGATAGGGGATAGGGGAAAATCCAAAAACCAAGACACATGAAACCAAGGAGAATGCTTAGAGATGCAGTGTAACACAAACAAAACGTCGCAGTGAGACACATGGTGAAACAGGCTTACATAGACAGGGCTAATGAGGTTGATGACAGACAGCTGTGAACAATCATGGCTGATATACCGGTCAGTGGTTTATGGGTAATGGAGTCTTTGACAATAATAGTAGTCCGGGTTGGAGTGCCCTCTGATGGCAATGACGGGCATTCTCACTGGTGATCGTGACAGGTTAAAGAAAATTAAAGTTTGTTTGTTTTTTTTTTCAAGATAATTTTAAAAAATATGCTAATCATATAAACTTGCGCTTGAGAGGAAAAAAGATAAGTCGCATAGACCTATACATCGCATTTTATTATTAGCTGAAATTATGTAAAAATACTGGTAAATTAAGCAAAATGTTTACAAACATTATAAACACTATAAAACTTTAAGCTATTTTAGTTCCCCTCACTTCACAACAAATCATTTGAAGTTAACAGTATTCAGGCTATATAATCATCAAGCCACAATGAATTAATTTAAAGTGAAACTGAAGCCTACCTCTTTTCAGCATAAATTCTTCAACGTATTTGGAAATTCAAATTCCAAAGCTTGTTAGTTCCTGCTGGTAAGACTAACTTACTACAGGTGACATTTTGTCAATACCTCCCTTCATGTACTTACAATAGACAATTATTTGCAATAAAAAAAAAAGATTTTTGACTTACTACAGGTGAAATTATACTTCCCTGTATGTATTGTCAAAATGTCACCTGTATTAGTCAGTATTACCAATAGAAACCTACTACAAGCTTTGGAATATGAGCATGTCTGTTTTTAAATGTTAAAAGTAATTTTAATGAATACAAATTATACGTTTTAACCACTTGGTGGAATTGGCAGACGTTCCCTTCATCATGTGCCGTGGTAGCATGTCAATCATATTTCATTCATTTTAAGTGAACTTAAAACAATCTTCACATAAACCCATTATAAATATTATATTTGCCTTTGGACTATCTACCTGACTAATAGGTAGGAAATACACAGAAATTTAATATTGAAAGTTATCAAACAGTCTGCACTAGATAAATTATAAATTAAATAAATATTAATCCTTATTAAAGCTACAAAAGTTTTTTAGTCAAGAGCAGTGATTAATTTTCTCTGTTACCTTTGTTCTTTGATTAACATTAATGACAGACAGCATTAGTGGCTGCTGTCACTTTAAAATCTGCCACAAAGTCGTCTTCATTTATACAGCGCTTTTCACCATACAGATTTTTTTAAAGCAGCTTCACAGTGATAATAGGAAAATTAATTGGCAGAGATTGTTTTGGCTTTTTAGCATCTCTAAGAAAATATTATTATCAAGCTTAAGTAGGTTTTTGATTGAATCACTTCTGCTGTAAAAATTGTTAATTATTAACTTAGGGGCCGCTTAAATGACACCTTTCCTACTAAAAACCGAAGACTTTTAATGCATTCTTGCCGTTCATTAACGTGTTTAGTCGATAGGTTTGCATGTTTGAATGTGTATGTGCACGGACACTTGATCGTTTTTACAAAGTGATATTGCCAAATTACTTGTCTGGTTTGCATAATATAGAAAAATAATACAGTCGTGTCCGCGGATCTATGCGAACTGGAATAATGTTTTAACTATACATAGGGAAAGGAAAGGGAAGGAGGCCTTCACAGGGGATAGTTTAGTTGACACTTCAGGGCTGTGCTGTGGTCGTGCCTAGGCGCAGGTCCTTCATTTCAACTGGATACGGCCTGGATCTGGCAGACTACGGTAAACCTCGGGATAAACATAGACGCCATTCTTCTTATGATGTAGCGAGAACATCAGGTGTTATGGGAAGTGTTCCTGGTTCCGGCTGACCTAATTTATGCAGCCTAATAATCCTTTAACGGATTTGAAAATATAAATTGATAATGTGTTATGTGTATGCCAGGTTAAAGAGATGTGTTTTTAGTCTAGATTTAAACTGACAGAGTGTCTTCCGAACAAATGCTAGGAAGATTGTTCAGAGTTTAGGTGCCAAATAGGAGAAGGATTACTGCCTGCGGTTGATTTTGATATTCTAGGTATTATCAAATGGCCTGAATTCTGAAATTTTGGCATAATTGTGCGTTATCATTCGTTGTGCGCACGATCTGGCAGCGTCTTTCTGTGCTTGGCTGTCAGGACATAATGTGAAGCATGTTAATTTTGACAGCCATTTTTGATTAGTCTTAGGTCTCTTCTTCAGATGAAAATGCTTTTTAGTTTTAGTCACATTTTGTCATTTTTGTCTTTCATAGTTAGTCTAGTTTTAGCTGACACAGTCATTGCTTTTGTCATTACTTTTGCATTACTTTTAATCAAACTGCAATTACCAACTTATTTTGGTAGCTATTTATATGTTGTCTTTATACCAAATAGTCATTTTTTCTCTTTAGGCCAATTCAGTTAACCTTATGAGAAATTTGAATCAAGGTATTGGTATGACATTTACTTTAGCCGTAGCATTTTGTGCAATTAACATATCCTTTTTCAGTGGTTCTCAAACTTTTTAGAGTGTCGTACCCTCTGAGGGATTTAACACCTTCTGCATACCCACTTTTCGAGCAGTCACCTTTTTTCATTACTCCCTCGGGGTCGGCGGTCATGACGGCGTGATCACCGCGTTTTTTCTACCCAGTGTGAAAGAGACTCAAAATACTCCGTCAATGTTGCACATTACAGTAAGAGCTTACACCATTTTAATCTGTGGAATATCTTTTTTATTTGTGTACACTCAGAGTAAAAACAAATGTTGTGCTTTTTGTAAATAAGAAAAACTAACTGATGGTGATCTCTCGTCCCTCTGACGAAGTCCCCTGATAGTTCTCAAATGAACTTGTGATAGTCACAAAAATGACTTGTGTCTAAACGAAACGTTGAAATGTCGGAGTCATCGTGTTTAATCGAAAAAACCTTCTGGTTTATGTAAAATCTAAGAGAGCCATGTCAGAGTTCAGAGAAGACAGTCATATCGCTACGGCCACGCCCACGGAACCCGCGCTATTCCGACGCAACACGTCATACATGTATTATCCACTAATCGTATTTATCGTCTTGAAAAGTGTTTGAATAGCCATAGTTAGCGATCTCTGGCCTCTGTTAGTTTTATTTGGGATTGCCTATTCTTTTTAGTGCTCAGGCATTAAAAGGGGCAGAGCGCCTAATGCAAAGGAATGAAAACATTCCAGCACTATAGAATAACAATAATCCTGAATAAATATTACTCCTCTTGTATAGAAAATTGACATAAACATGAGAATCCATCAAATTCTCCAAATGTTGCATGAAACAGGAAGTTGTTCTAACTCGGGCATACAATGCCCAGTCTGCCCCAAACTTTGCATATTTTATAAGAGTTGTGGCTTGAAGACATCTACATGCCAATACTCAGTTACAGTCATAGTGCCAGCTGCGGGCAATAGGAAATGGTTTACTTTACACTGTAATTCACTCCCTTAAACACATTTAAATATGCTATGAAGTACCAAACATGCTAGAAACATTTTAAATCATGGAGCACTTAGCTGAGTGCTAAAGCATGCTATTATCATCATGAAACAGGAAATAGTTGCAACTCAAGCATACAATATCCAATCTGCCTCAAACTTCACGTTTGATAAGTACACTGGCCTGAAGACATCTACACACTAAAATTAAGTTATAGTCATATTGCCACCAGCTGGTAGCAGGAAGTGTGGCAAATAGTTCACAAACTTAGTTCACAACACTTAAGTTAAAAAAACAGGAAAGCAGAATGACACAGAAAAGAAGATGTTGTTGAATAAATTCGTTATGTTTTTTGTTTTTATGCACAAAAGGTATTCTTGTCACTTCTTAAATTTAAGGTTGAACCACTGCAGTCATATCGACTATTACTAACTGTGTCCTTAGTACCTTTCTGGACCTTGAATGTGGTGGTTAAATTGCTGTCTATTGAGGAGTCAAAGGCAGCTATATTTTATCAAAAATATCTTAATTAACTAAATATCTTAAAAGTGATAAAATAATCATATTATTTACTCCCACTCAGGAGCTCATCTTATTGTGATTCAGGTTGGAATGTAAAAATGTTTTGTTCCAGGTTCCTGAGGGCAGACAACTGGCAACTCCTTTACATGTCTTTATATTATTTCATTATGTTTTAATTTTGTAATTTAATCTCTTCTAGTATTGCTGGCTGTAATCTTAATGTTCAGCATTGTGAGAGTTTGTCGTCTGCTCTTCAATCCTCAAACTGTGTCCTGAGAGAGCTGGATCTGAGTAACAATGACTTGCAGGATTCAGGAGTGAAGCTGCTCTCTGATGGACTGAAGAGTCCAAACTGTCAGCTGCAGATACTGAGGTATTAAAAACATAATTTTACAGTCAGATGGTCAAAATGTTGGTGTAACCCTTTAATGAAATAATAAAATTATCATATTATTTTCCACACATCAGGAGCTCATCATATTGTGATTCAGGTTGAAATGTAAAAATATTTTATTTCAGGTTCCTGAAAGCAGACAACTGTCAACCTCCTTTTACATTTCTTTATTATTATTTCATTATTGTTTTAATTTTATGTAATTCATCTCTTCTAGTCTTGCTGGCTGTATTCTTAATGCTCAGCATTGTGAAAGTTTGTCATCAGTTCTTCAATCCTCAAACTCTGTCTGAGAGAGCTGGACTGAGTAGCAATGACCTGCAGGATTCAGGAGTGAATCTGCTCTCTGATGGCCTCAAGAGTACAAACTGTCAGCTGCAGATACTGAGGTTTGATTTTCACATTCTACCGATTTTGTTTAAAGGACAAAACAAAATAATGACCTAATCAAAGCAAAACAAAGCAAAGAACTACATGCAAGATTACATTTTTGAAGAATATTTATTATTAAATTACTGCTGATATATTGGATTGAGTTCCATGATTGCTTTTGTTTGAAAATCCAGTGTGTTTTGATGTGGTTAATAGAGAAATATTAAATAGTTATTTTGTTTGAATGAGACATATAAAGAGATGTCTTGTATAAATTCACACTATGAATGATATTCTCACAACCTTTGAGTGTTGATGTGTTTTTATAGATGATGAGACTGTTTTGATCCATCTTTAGGTTGTCTGGCTGTATGGTGACAGAGGTAGGCTGTGGTTATGTGTCTGCAGCTCTGAGTTCAAACCCCTCACACCTGAGAGAGCTGGATCTGAGCTACAATCACCCAGGACAATCAGGAGTCCAGCTACTCTACGACAAACTGAAGGATCCAAACTGCTCACTGCAGAAACTCAAGTATGTAAAACACTAATACTGACATACTGAACATGTGTGTGCATGATGCATATCTACATTAATATGTTTATAGTGTGGATCATGGAGGAGAGATCAGAATCACAGCAGGACCACGAAAGTGTACGTCTACAAACACACACAACACACACACTTGTCTAGTGACTGTTATTTTGGGGTTATAGATGTATCTCTCTTCTTGTGTTCAGATGCCTGTGATCTCACACTAAATCCAAACACAGCAAACACTCGTCTCATTCTGTCTGATGACAACAGAAAGATCACATGTGTAAAAGAGCATCAGTCATATCCTGATCATCCAGAGAGATTTGATCCAATCCTCAGATTCTGTGTGGAGAGAGTCTGACTGGACGCTATTACTGGGAGGTTGAATGGAGCAGACGTGCTGAAATATCAGTGACATATGAAGGAATCAGCAGGAAAGGAGAGAATGAAGACTGCATGTTTGGATCCAATGACAAATCCTGGAGTCTGTGGTGCTATTATGACAGTTTCTCTGTCCATCACAATAAGAAATACACTGAGATACCTGCCATGCCTTCATCCTCTACTAGAGTAGGGGTCTTTCTGGACGTGTCGGCTGGTGCTCTGTCCTTCTACAGAGTCTCTGACATGCACCACTCACACACTTACACACATTCAACACCACATTCACTGAACCCCTCTATGCTGGATTTAAGGTTGACTATGGCTCTTCTGTGTCTCTGTCAGTTTAAACAGAAACAGACACTTGGAAATTCCCATACTTACTTATATTTTCACACAAAGTCATTAAATCTTAAATTACAAATTACAGTTTGTGTATGTGATATAGACAGCTAGTGGTTGAAATTGGTACTGCAGTCCAAATTCCAAATATTGAAGAGAG
Organism: Culter alburnus; assembly: GCA_028476615.1. NCBI lineage: Eukaryota > Metazoa > Chordata > Actinopteri > Cypriniformes > Xenocyprididae > Culter > Culter alburnus. Next base: position 35,092 of record JAOTNS010001996.1, on the reverse strand, counting down.
TTGTTTCCCTCGTCCTCTCCTAGCTATTGGTTGAAATTGGTACTGCAGTCCAAATTCCAAATATTGAAGAGAGTTGTTTCCCTCGTCCCCTCCTCCTCAGACTCGAAGATGAGGTGCCTTTTAAAGGCACTAGTCAGAAGAAAAAACCTTGTAGGAAGCTAATTATTTTGTTAAATCATCCTCAAACTTGATACTTGACTTGTGGCTTCGGGCCCAGTGTATTTCTAGCACTAGCAGGAATCGTTATTATAATTATTTTTTAATGATAAAAGATGTTATGCAAAAATTGGTTTAGGAAAATCAACCATTTGAGTTCAAGCATGTCATTTTCCTGTTTGTGGCTCAAAAATGGGCCTCTGAAATTGACAGAATAATTTTTGTAAATTCAATTAGCGTAATCTTATTTTACTTGCTGTTTGGAGGTGACTGCTCTAATGGCATCATGTGTCTGTTTTGGAGATGTGTTCCCTGTCAAACATCATTTATCCTTATACTTTGTAATTTTGTCAAATATTTGTTCTTGATATACATCTTTATTTAATGTTTTTTTTTCCCCTAATTTATAAATGTTGGTATTTTATGCAATTAAAAAAAAAACAAAACAAAACAAAACAAAAAACAAAACAAACTGGGTGAAGTTAGGTTGATTGGGATACTTTTTTCATAGTCATATCAATGGCAAAATATGTCCCAATCTACCTGAATTCACCCCTATCCTATAAATTCGGAATAGCAGAGATATCTCATTTAAAAACAATATTATTAAGTAGCCTATTTTATTTTGGCCTGCAGTCTAATAAAAAGTTCATTAGAAAAAACCCGAGGCCGTATGTATAAAGCTTCTCGGAGTAAAATTTTAATCTTAATTGTGTCAAAATCTAAGAAATAATTCTAAGATATATAAGTCATAATTCTAACCTAGATAGGAGTAACAAGATGGCAGCAAAGAAGAGGAGATACACGCTTTCCAATGAAGATATGATGTATTGGAGTTATATGATGAAAAAAAATGATTTGATACAAAAATGATATAAACTTGATTAACAATTCTTTTTGTAACTGACCTAAGAATAAATGTAAAAACTGTAAAAATATTTAATACATTTAATAAATATTACTTAATAATACATTTAAGGCATTTTAATACATTTAATGACTTTGAATGAACTTTTTATAACTTTAAATGTAACGACTTCCTACTCTACAATCATTCTCTGACTATAGAAATGAAATCGTAATTTCCTTTTTTGGTAACTGGAAAAATGCAGCAGTGCACCGGTGATGACTTGGACCCATTAGTCCACAGTAAGCAGGCTTTTAAATAGTACTATTGCTAAACTTACACACCAAACATAGTGGCCAAATTGATGTGCAAAGTTTTTTTTTTTTTTTTTTTTTTTCTAAATGACCCTACAATTTAGCTTAAAGCATCAAAATATGAGGAAAATATTTTTACTTTTATGTTTAGGCTATATCATATAAAGGTTTAAAAGTATAAGAGAAGATTAAAACATTACACTAAGCAAAGGTATTTATCTGACAAACTTTTTTGCAAAAAAAGGAGGAAACTGCAGCTACAAGTTTCAGAAAAACAAAACAAAAAAAAAATCTCAGAAAAAAAGCACACATTGACTACAACATAATCTGTTTTTAATATTTCATTGGTCCTCTTGTTTTTTTGCATGTGTTCATAATTTCTTTGTAAGACAGCCTGGCCAAAAATATTTTTAAATAATTTGAAATAATTTTAAAGTTCATTTCATTATCACACATGAAACAATTGACTCCAAGCACAGCTATGCGATATGCTTACATCTTTTAACACATTTTTAAAAATATTTTAATTAAGGTTGAAGATGTCAATTTTCATTTGTCTAGACATCACATTTGGCCACAACTCTATGGCAGTTCATCGACTTTCCAACTGGCAATCAAACCATGTGGCAAAAGCAAGTCACTTTTATGTTGATAGTGGGCTTCCTGCAGTTGTTGGAGCCGTTGATGAACTCATGACACATCATTGCTCCAATTGTAATGAGGAGACATATATCAATAGAAAAGATTCCACATCATCAATACTAATTTGTGAAAATTTTGCACAATGCAAAGCTATTTTTAAAAATAAATTGAAATATTAAAATGTTTCAGTGGCTTTTTAAATGTTTATATATACATGATTGGTGTGGTGCTGCTGTGACTTCACCCTTGGAGGCTCGCTATTGGCTGATTCAGAGTTTGAGGCGGCCATTGGGTTGAAATTATTGTAGTCCTTAGTCACTACACTTAAGTCGCACTTAGAATCAATCTTAGACAATACAAAAAGTTGCTTTTAGCTTCTTTATAAAGGTCTCCTACTCTTAGAAAAGTCCTACTTTTTACTAAGAATTTTTTGACACCTAAATCAAAACTTTAGACTATTCTTAAGAGCATTTCTGAAAAGTTTTATACATACAGGCCCTGATTCTGAATATTAATTTAAATACTGTGCATAACGAATAAACAAAATCACAAACATGACCATTGTAATTAAAATTATTTTTAAATACTATTTATTTATATTGCAAACAGATGAAGAAATTGCAATGCTTTGATATCTCATGTACATGTTGAGAGTTTCCAATGTTGGCAGCTCCACTATAATTATTATGAGCATGACTATAGAAAATATAAATAAAATAAAATAGGCCTACTCAGATATAATTTTTGCTTCTGTTTCTAAATAAATAAAGCAGTCATTTTTATTGTTATAAGGAGCCTACGGAGACCTTGGAATCTAAGCAGAAAGTAAAAAATAACCTTACAATTTTTGCTCATGCAGAATGAACCAATCTGTTTTTAATCTTTGATTTTAGACAAATACCAAATACATCATAGCTTGAATACAAGTTTTAAAAAAAGCTTCATGTTATAACTAAGGAAATTAAACATATCAATGTATCAGTGTTGGCTTGACAACTTGAACTCTTCATGAAATGTGTCTGCAGGCGATAAAGCCAAAAAGAAAGAGAAACACTGGACCTAATGAAAATAAATAGGCAAGACACATTACTATCTGACATCAACATTTACCATTCTTACAATCACCAAATTGGATTCTGTTCTTTCAATTGTATTCAACAGGTCTTCCAAAACAAAAATTCATTTCAAACTGTTAGTTTAAACTCTGGGATTACAAATTTAATAATCTGTTTAAGATCTGTTGATTCTACATCCTGACATCACCTCACATGAATTACTAAGGTGAGGTATATTGTGTTTTCCATTTTGAGGTAAAGATAATGACATTCTAAAGGAGATCAAGGCAGGCAGCCCAGATGTCTGAGACATTAACCTTTTGTCTTCCTGACCATTTGGCATGACAGGCTCAAGATACAGCGGTGCTTTTGTCTCTATGATAATGTAAAGGTATGGGTGATACTGTCAGACTGATTGGATTAGCACCTATGCATTTGAATGACACATTTATGCTGATTAGATCATGGCTGGGAAATGTAGGGAATGATCTGATTCCTGTACTGCATTTGCATCCTTTGTTTAGATTGTCCACACCTCTACTCTATGTATCCCTCCCCCTTGAATGTATATGAACTACCAAGTCACTGCCTTAGTCAGACTTGGATGACTGCAGCGACGCACAGTGTGTTTCTCAATAAAGAGTAACTTCTGTTGAAAGATATCCCAATGTCTCCTGGTCTCTGCTTCAACGAGGGAAAAAGTTTCCAACAGCTCAAACTAACCAAAGTAAAACCTTTAACATTTCAATCATTAAATTAAACTAACTGAATCACAGGCTATTATTAGATAAAGTGCAGCCAAACTTAACATGATGTGTGTTTTACGGTGAATGTCGGCAGTGTTGTCTTCCACGGGGGGAGAGGCAGGGCATGGTGGGGCTATAATGATATAGATGATATAATATGATATTGTGATATTTTTTAAGGTGATTCATATCACCCAGCCCTACTAGCATGGAATGTTCTCACTCAAACCACTGACTGCAACAACTTGTTTTTGGATGGAAAAGCTGCTTAATAGTAACATATTGGCAAAACATATTTTGTAAGCAATCCAGTGCAGTTTCTATTTACAATGTGTTTTTGCAGGGATGAGCAGGTATCCAATCATAGACATATATGATGATTTCTTGATTTCAGTGGTCAATCACACGTTTAAGTTAGTACTGAACAAAAATTTCTGCGAGATTGCGATGAACTAAGATGAGTGACAACTTTTTAGTGATTATAAAGGGATCGCTCTTTGTGCGCTTTCTGCCATGCCAAATCCCACATACAGTATTCTTACTTTTCTGTTAAAATGAAAGGTGATTTGTGAATGTAGACACTTCAATAAAAAATCATTTTTGGGTAGCATTTATGCTGTGATGTGTAGGTTGAGCGGTGACACGTAACTATTTCATGGAAATCTGTTTGAAAATGTTTTTGAAGGAGAAGCTCATCTCCTTGGCCTTACCCTAGAGTTGGTTCACCCTCTGTCTATGGCTAGAACTTTTAAAGAGAGTAAACATATATAAAAAGTATTATAGCAATTTCTTTTCTACTATTAGTAAAAGAACATGAACAACCATAATTAGCATAGAGTATTCCACAAATACACATCATTTAAATAAGTCTTTAAATATATATTAAACATTTAATTTCACAAACCTTAAGATACTTGAATATAGCTGTTAGATCTTCTTAAGTGTGCATTTGCAGCCTGCATACAAGCACGTTACTCTGTAAATAATAGTCGGTCAATGCGAAATAAGTATACATTAAATTTCAGCAGTTGTTATGCATGTGTTTTTACTGTCTGTAAATTAATGTGAGATAATATCAGCTTTATATTGGCCATGAAAAAGTCAGTGTTGGTTGACCAACAGTTTGCTTTAACATTTATATCGTAAACTGATCATCATATTTAATAAAAGTACATTTATGATTCATTTAACCATGAAACCGTTTATGAATCATTGATGTGAACTGATGACAGTATGAATACTCATGAATGATGAGAGTTAAGCAGAATGAAACTAAAAGTAAATCACATCTCCTGATAGTGTGCTTTTTTCCCCACACACTGTGCTGATTTAGCAGTGATTCACTAAATTAATTCTGCAGATCTGGGCCTGTATGTATAAAGCCGCTCAGAGTAAAATTTCGTCTTAAGGTGTGTCAAAATTCTAAGAATGATGTAATTTACTCTTATTCTTAGACTTAAGAATAAGTGTGATTCATAAAGGTTCCTAAGTGTCAAGACTAGGTCTCAGCTCTTAAATTATTTAAGACAGCTGGAGAGGTGTCTTAACCTAGTTAAGAGTAACAAGATGGCAGCAGAGAAGAGGCGATATATGCTTTCCAATGAAGATATGATGTATTGGAGTTATATGATGACGGATGGAGTTGATAAAATGGTATAAATTTGATTGACAATTCTTTTTGTAACTGACCTAATAAGAAATGTAATAACTTTAAATACATGTAATAAATTTAATAAATATTACTTAAACAATAATTAATGTTTAATGCATTTTAATACATTTAAAGGTGCTGTATGCGATTTCTCAAATTCGTTGTTGAACATTGTTGATTATTTGAAATCAACCCAAACAAACCCACCCTCTCTTCATTGCGCCGCCACCAAAACTCACACTCCAATCCTAACCTCTGAGTCGCCACCCTGCTCTGAGTTGGTCTCGAACTTCGGCCCGATCGCTGCTGGCATGTGAGGCGAATGCAGCAGTTTACCTGCAATACTCTCAGAGTCTTGCCACTGTTACACACGCAATGAGAGTGGATGTCTGTTTATCACAGCTGACACGAAACAAAATGCTTCACGAAAAATAAAGCGCAGTTGATGAAGGAACGACAAGGAAGCACAACAGATGAACATACAGTACACAAGAGTAAATACAAACAAGAGTTTCTTGTTAATCGCAAACAATTTTACTTAAACCATCAAAATATGAGGAAAATATTTTTATGTTTATATTATTTAAATGTTTTAAAATATGACATTGAATACAACATAATCCGTTTTTAATATTTCATTGGTTCTCTCTTGTTTTGCATGTGTTCATAATTTCTTTGCATGACAGTCTGGCCAAACATAATTTGAAATAATTTGAAATTTCATTTCATTATCACACTTGAAACAATTGACTCCAGCTAGTCGATGTGCTTACATCTTTTAACACATTTTTAAAAGTTTAATTAAGTTGAATTAAGGTTGAAGATGTCAGTTTTCATATGGCTGGACATCACATTTGGCCTCTACTCTATGGCAGTTCATTGACTTTCCAAATGACCATCAAACCATGTTGCAAAAGAAAGACACTTTTATGTTGTCTGTGGGCTTCCCTGCAGTTGTTGGAGCCATTGATGAACTCATGACACATCATTGCTCTAACTGTAAATGAGGAGACATATATCAATAGAAAAAGATTCCACACCATCAATACTAATTTGTGATAATTTTGCACAATGCAAAGCTATTGCTTTTAAATCAATTTTAAAAATTTTTTTAATATTATTGTTATTATTGTTTTTTATAATGACATTAATGACTGGTATTGTGTGCTGTGACTTCTGTGGTGTGTGTGTGTTAGTGTGTGAGTGTGTGTGTGTTTAGTGTGTGAGTGTGTGTGTGTGTGTGTGTGTGTGTGTGTGTGTATGTTTTTGTGACATATCAGGACACAAGTGTGTATAATGACATGGGTATGACATTGGTATTACAAAAAGAGGTGACATATGAGGACATTCAGCATGTCTCCACTTTTCAAAAGGCTTATAAATCACACAGAATGATTTTTGTGAGAAGGTAAAAGTGTGCACAGTTTCCTGTGATGGTTAGGTTTTAGGGGTAGAGGGACACAGCAGTGGTTTGTTGGGCTCCACTCATGCCTCTGTATTTTACAACTTTTATTATTGTTATTGTGTGCCTGGACCTACAATTTTTTTCCCACACAACAGGATAACCTGGTCAATATATTCAATAGTGAACAAACGAAGCTTTATATGTTTGGACAAGGCACTCACTCTGATGCCATCTGAGTATCTAAAGGCCTGCGTCAGAGCGACAGAAAGAACGCAAACAGATTACCATCATGGCAAGGCAGAGCTTTTGCATCTAAAGTTATGCTGGTGCTTATACTTTTGGCTGGGGTATTCATCTGAACCCTGGTCCGACCACATTTGAGTACCATACTAGCCCTGTGGAGGTGATACCTGGCACAGGTGAAGCGATGTAGATGACACCGCCCCTCATTACACCGGTGCCTCACGCAGCAGAGATGGAGGGAATGTTGGCTCTGAGCCAGGAGCTACCAGAGCAGTGTCACGCCGGGGGAAGCGAGCGCATTGGAGCCCGGTGTGAGGACTACGGCCGCGGCCACACCGGTGAGTGACAGATCCCCATCGAGGACTGTGCTGGCTAGTGACCGCGAGGCTTCGGCGGCTTTCGCTTTCGGTCGGGAGACGGAGCGGCGGCTAATGCAGGGCAAGCTAACCTTTGTGGGGAAACCGACAACACGACACAAACGCGCTGGGATGGCTCTGAATGTAGTTTTCACCTACTATGTATTTTAATATGTTGTCCTCTATAATCCACCTTCTCATAATAGTACTTTTTATGATGAATTAAGCCATGTAGTGAAACAACTAGACTCTTATAGAGAGACAATATGGTATAGTGATTTTAATATCAATTGGTCTGACAAAAACTGTAAACAAAAACAAAGCATTTTTTTTTTTACAAAATTCAACTATCAACAAATGATTGTAGGACCCACAAGGATAACTAGACAGACTAAGACCCTTATTGGCCTCACATTTACTAACAAGCCTGAACGTATAACACAGACTTATAATCTCATCACAGGACTCTCGGACCACAACATGACCCTGACTGTTAGGAAATTGACTTGAAAACGCCTGCAGTATTTTGGTAAACCTAACAGTGAAAAAGTAAAAAACATTATTCCACAATCTAAAACTGTGCAATTTGAAAGGGAACTTCATAACATAAACTGGGAACAGATTACGGCTCTAGAGGATGTATAGGAGTGCTGTAATGCCATGACAGCAGCTATTACAGGACTAATAAAAAAAATTTACAAAGCAAATAAAATCTAGACAAGAAAAATCAGCTGTACCTTGGATAAATAGTGAAATACAAAAACTTATGAAAAAGCGCTCTAAAAATATCATTACGTTCAAAACTTAATACTAAACTCTTAGTAAATCTTTTGAATTATAAAAGCCTAAGAAATAAAGTTGTACTTGAGCTGCGTAAAGCAAAAGCCACATATTACACTCAACTAATTGACAATGCTAAAGGCAACAGTAATTTACTATGCAAGCATCTAAATAATATGACTAACAAATCTAATAAACATAAAAGGATCACAGAACTTAGCATCAATGGCAATACCATAACTAGTAGTGCCACTATGGCAAATGAATTTAATTCATATTTTTTACAATCAGTTGAAGAATTGACACAAAGTTTTCAACCTGTAGATAGTCAAAGTTCTTCTGCGAGAATTGTTCCAACGGATTTCTTTTGTATTAAAGAGATTCAGGAAACAAAAGTTATTGATATAATCAATAAACTTTCAAATTCCAAATCAAATGACATTTATAACATGAATAGTTGTTTTCTTAAAAAATATAGAGATGTCAGAAGTCAGGACTCTATGTGTAACTATCGCCCTATATCAATTTTACCAGTTTATTAAAGTTATCGAAAACGTTGTAGCAGCACAACTGATTGACTATCTAGAATCCAGACAGCTCCTCCACCCACAGCAGTTTGGATTCAGACCAGGGTACTCATCTGAAATGGCAAACTGCTGTTTAATTGAAAATGTTAAAAAGTCCCTGGATAAGGGCATGGTGGTGGGAGCTGTCTTTATCGACCTTAAAAAGATACGGTCAACCATAGTTTACTTTTGTCTAAAATGTTAGGTTTTAATTTTTCTGCTGAGGCAGTAATGTGGTTTACTTCTTATCTCCAGTCTAGAGTACAGGGTGTTAAAATAGATCAAGACATATCTGCACTCTCAAACATCAAAATGGGTATTCCGCAAGGCTCTATGCTTGGACCTTTGCTGTTCAGTCTCTTTATAAATGACTTGCCTCTGCACTGCTCAGGGGTCAGTTGTCAGCTCTATGTGAATGACGCAGTTCTTTATACCCCCGCTAAGCTAAGGCTGCAGAGGCACTGTCCGACTGTATGTCTCACATCCAACAGTGGCTCATCCAAAATCAGTTAGTCTTAAATTTGTCAAAAACAGTCTCTATGTTTTTTTCTATTAGGAAATTTCAATATTAATTTACAAAATGAAAAAATTCACTCTGTTAAATATCTTGGATTGGTCCTAGATTCTCAACTTAAATTTGATAAACATATAAAGAAAATCTCAAAAACAATACAAAGTAATCTTAATTGTTTTAAACTAATTAGAAATTACATTCCAAACCAGGCAGCCCTGTTGTACATGCATGCTATGGTATTCTCTCATATTTCATACTGCGTGTTAATTTCTGTTTTTTTAAATGAATTTACAAATGTATTAATCATTTATCACCTGAGCCGTTAAGTAAATTTGTCACGAGAAGTGCCACATATCACGAGTGTAAAATTCCATTCTGCAGGACTAGCTTTGGTCAGACAGCCTTCTCTGTTAGGAGCTTTAAGCTCTGGAACTCACTGCCATCTGACATTAAAACTATCCCTGACTTAAAATGTTCTCTTCAGACTTAAGACTTGGCTAAAGACAAACCAGAACTGTACTCATTTTTAAATACTCATTATTATACTGTGTACGTTTGGAAGACATAGAGTTTTATACTTTGATCATCGTATTATTGTGTGAACTGGTTTCTGGATATTTTATTGTACTTCTTCACTGTTCTCTTAACCTGACTGTTAAAAGCCCTTCTAGGGGGAGGTGTTGCGAATTAGCCATGGCTACATACACTGTGATACAGACATCAGATTGTTTTGATATAATGATCTATGTCGGTTGTATCTGTCCCTATCAAATAACCATAAATAAATAAATAGAAAATATGGTTTGTACAGTATAAAAACCATTATGCCTATGGAATGTCCCCACAATTCACAAAAACAAACGTGTGTGTGTGTGTGTGTGTGTCTTTATATATTCAGTTCACTCATAAATGAAGTTCTGTCATCATGTATTTGCCTCATTTTGTTCAAAACAAGATGATAAAGTGCATAACAGAATCTTTCTGTATCTTGTATCCATACAGTGAAAAGTATTGAGAAAATATTCTTGCAGATATATCTCAGTCTTTACTGTATTCATTTGTATTTAAATGCTCAAAGCTCTTACTGAGATTATCTGCATCACATAATGAGTTTATTCTCATTATAATAATGGCGTAATACTAAAAGCTTCTAAAAATATGATTCGTTTTTTTTTATGATAAATATAATTTCTTTGTTCTTTTCTTGTGATTTTGTAGTGAATGTGACGTGGACATGTTCTGGTGATTATTATAATGTCATTACAGATGTGAACAATTAAAGAATAGCTTACAAACAAACATTTAACTTAGTAATTATAAATATTCAGCATTGTAAACAGAGACATAAATTCTAAAAAAAAACTGTTCAAAGTTGATCACGGCTCGAGCACAAAGAGCTTTTCTGAGGGAAACTTGATCACAAACTCTTTACTCACAAAAACTGACTTTCATGAAGTTATGAACATATGTGATAGTAATGTCATTATTTTAGGTGTAGGTGGAAAAAGATAAGACTAAAGCTCTGGTAATGTGTCGATTACTAAGATTTCTGTATGAACACACACTGAACTGTCCTGTTTAACACACAATACAGGTCCGTATAACTGACTATTATCAAAATGATTTCGTGTAAAACACTTATCAATGATTCTTCACCTTTTATTCTCTGCAGAAACAAGAAAACACAAGAAGATGGAGACCAATCTCTGATGGAAACATTAATGTTTGCTGAAGTACAGCATTATTTGGGACTCTTTCTGACTGTGTATCTAGAAGGCTTTAAAACATTGAAATATACCTCTCTCTTTATTGTCCTTGTCAATATATTCACATCTATATATACCATTGTCCTGTACTTTTTGTCTTTTCTTGTTTATTTCTTCTGTATTTTGACTGCTGCTTTTTTGTTATTTAATTTTTAATTGATTGGGATAGACTGCTGTTTGAACTGTGGTCAATGAAAGTCTCAGCCCAAACGTGTGTAATGTTGATATACTGTATATATAAGTGATAGATCATGTGCAGTTTATTACCAAAAACATATTACAATATTCATAATTCAATAAAACTGAAACCCTTCAGAAACAGAAGGCATCACATTTACTAGATTATAATGATCTATTTCTCATGAATAAAACAAACACAGATAAATGTGATGTATATTGAAAGAGATGTGGAGTGTAAATAATTACAAAACTTTACAGAAATAATTACATTGAAAGAAATTATAACTCAAAATGGAAGGAAGTGGAATAGAATTAATAGAAATAAAGAATAACAGATGAAAGCAATCATGATGTCACTCACTCAGTATTCAGCAGGTGGCGCTAAACATCCTTAATAATAGAAACACACTAGAAAACCATAAGAAGAAGAGAGATGGTTATACACCCCTTGTTGTTGACGCCTGAGGCATCTGCGCATGCGCATTCTGAGGAAACACCCTGTGTCGAAACCGAAAGTTCTTAGGAAATCTAAATTCACCTTCAGAAGTCTTGAAACAGACATAAATATCACATGAAGGTAAGTTCATTTATCAGCTTCTGATATCATGTCATATTATCGTACAATGTTTTAATTTTGCGTCGCTATCATAGTAAACTCGATTTCAAATATCAACGGAATTTTATTGAGTTGTGACGCATGTAAAAGTGCAAAAGTTGATCTTCAGGATTATAACGATATCGAGCTATTGGGATTCTGCTTTTATCTGAGATTAATGTACGGATTCTTCACAATCACAAATATACAAGCTGGAAATGTAAAGATTTACAGTAAAAACTAAACCTTAATCTTGCTTCTGTAAGCCAGACTCGATCCACAGACCATCAGCTTCAGTGAAAGATCGATTATGACACACTGATGTGTGTTTGATCAAAACTACTCTCCAGTGAGGTGTTATTGTGTTATTAAAGGAAAAATATTAATAATATAACAAGATAAATAATATGCTGGAAAAAACAATCAAAACAATAGAAATCATTACAGAAATGCTGATGATTTCCACTACAAAACCATTGCAAACCATCAGCTGTTAAAGGGTTAGTTCACCCAAAAATGAAACTTCTGTCATTAATTACTAATCATTTGTCGTTTCACACGTTCATCTTCAGAACACAAATTCAGATATTTTTGATGAAATCCGATGGCTCAGTCAGGCCTCTTTTGTTCAGAAAGCTGCTAAAGACATATTTAAAACAGTCATGTGACTGCAGTGCTTGAAAACATGAAACCAAAACAACTATATTCATCAATATCTAGTGATGGGCGATTTCAAAACACTGCTTCATAAAGCTTTGAATCTTTATGAATTTTTTGTTTTGAATCAGTGGTTCGGAGCGTATATCCAACTGCCAAAGTCACGTGATTTCAGTAAAGTCGCTTTGTCACGTCATAATTGTTTCGAAATTTCAATGGTTTGCCACTGGGGGCGTGACTTTGGCAGTTTGATAGGTTTGAAGGTTTGAATGTGTGTTCAACATCTTCTGCGGCTAGATGCAACTGATCGGTGAGAGTAGCCGTGTGCAGGTGGGGAGGATCTGAAAACAGAGACGTGAAGTTGGACACTTTCTGCTTCCCTTAGTAATGCTCGCGCAACATTAAGGTTAACTACTGTAGTGAAATGAACTGTTTAAATATGTTTTACTACCTTTATAGTCACTGAAGTGTTGATTATCTTGCTGGCAATGGAGGCCTCTCTGAGCCATCGGATTTTATGAAAAATATCTTAATATATGCCAGAAGCTCGTTATTTGAATTTATAAAGTTTTAAAGGGTCATGAAACCCCCCTGTTTTAGCCTGGTCGTTCACACCTCTGAGCTGGAAAAACTCTGTTAAAATGGGCGTGTAAAGCTCTGGAAAAGTGGGAGTGTAGAGGGGGGGAAGAGGGGAGAGAACAACCAATGAAGCACAGACATAGAACACACTCATTATACAGATAATGAACAGTAATATGAGCAGGAGAGAATGACAACAACTCCCAAGCACAAGGGAGAAATGCGAAAGAATATTTAATAGGGCTAATAATACTTTCATTATGTTTACGAGCACTGCAGTCTCATGATAAACAACACATAGTTTAACAGAGAAAGAATAAAGACAGGGTTTATTTTTTGTCCATTCTCTAAGTCTTTTGTTCATCAGAATAATCGTGTCATTGTGTTCAGATACACGTATCAGTGTCCAGTTTGCACATATAATTCATTTGAAGAAGACTTGATGAAATATGTGTGCATAACTACACCGTGCTGGTTAATGTTTGGTGCAGGAGAATGTGTGAAATAAAAACTTTAAACACGGATACTTTATTCTGTATGAGCTATGTGTCACGTGGCTAGTGTTATTAACCCTCAGGGGTCTGAGGCTGATTTGGGGCCTGGAGAAGTTTTGACATGCCCTGACATTTGTGCTTTTTCAGTTGTTCATAAACATATTAATGACAAAAGTGTCATTACACTGTATTCAGCACAAACTAGGCTACAATAATATGTGAGGAACATGTATGTACATGTTTGTATTTTTGAAGGAATAATGTTTATGCGTGGTTATTGAAAAAACAAAAAACTTAAGTCACTGAAATAAAGCCAAAAAATATATATTAAATCTGTGTTCACAAGACTTCTGGGTATTGGAGGTTGTAGACTAGAGTTTTTGCTTTAGAATTATGTAAAAATTATGCTGCCTGCTTACTCATATAAAACAATAGAGAGATTTAAATTTTCTAAAACATCTTTTGTCAAGAAACACAGTATGCGTGGAGGCGTGAATCATCATGAATAATGGGTGATTCTCACCTGAGAAGAAAAGAATCGCATAAAGAGCTCTAATGAGCTGCATAAATAATGAGCTCTTTCAGTCAGGTAGGCTGTGAAAAAACCCTCTGTTGATCATGTCTCAAGCTCATCATAATGTAAATCAAACATACAGAAAAAACAGCAATACTGTGAAATATTATTACAATTTAAAATAATGGTATTCTATTATATTCTTTAAAATATAATGCATTTCTATGATACAAAGTGTCTGAACAATTTTGTTACCTCTATGGCATTTCATATAGGCTTTTAGCTTAAAAGCATGCACATTTGGAGAAATATTGATGGATTCTCATGTTTATGTCAATTTTCTATACAGAAGAGTAATATTTATTCAATATTTATTGTCATCATGTGAACGCTGGATACTTTGTTTTCAATTCATACTTGCAGCCGGAGGGCGCTCTGAGCACTTTTAGTCCACAAATGCCAATGCTAAAGAAGAATAGGCAATCCAGGAACTAACTGAACTAACAGAGGCCAGAGATCACTAACTATGGCTATTCAAAACACTTTTCAAGACAATAAATACACGATTGAGACGATGTATGCATGTGTTGCCTCATAATTTGCGTCTGAATAGCGCTGGCTCCGTGGGTGTGGCCGCATTAGTGGATAATGCTGAATCATGGGCGGCTGAATGGCTCTCTTTTCATACAGATTACATAAACACAGAATGTTTGTTTTCGATTTGACTTACACGATTTAAAACCTGACATTTAAACGTTTGTTTAGACACAAGTCTAATTTTTTTGTGATTAGTATTCACTAAGTTACAGTTCATTTTCTGAGAACTATCAGATTGGACTTCGTTCAGAGGGAGACGAGAGATCACGCATCATGTTAGTTTTCTTTATTTTACAAAAAGCACAACATGTGTTTTTACTCTGAGTGTACACAAATAAAAGAAGATATTCCACAGATTAAATGGTGTATAACTCTTAATTGTATGTGCAACATTAACGGAGTATTTTGAGTCTTTCACACTGGTTAGAAAAAACTGCGGTGATCACGCCGGCATGACCGCCGACCCGAGGGAGTTAAACTCATCGCGGAGCTCCGCGCTGAAACCGAGCATATGCGTGCTCCGCCTGTATATCATAACAATCGTATTTTTCATGTGTTCGTATTCAAACTCCAGTTCTGACCGCATCACGAGCAAATACACACGTGCTGTGCTGAGGGAAACATACACACGGCTTGCATGTCGAACGCAGAGGTGATGAACAGCACTTTGTGACATTTGAATTCTCTGCTGTAATGCGATCTCATGCGAATATATTTTCCATTTGTGCTGGTAGATCACAGCAAAAAAAACACATGCACCCAAATTTTCGCAGGAAAACACATTGTGTTGTAGCACTGAGGAAACAATCCGACCCATGTCTCTGAATGACAAGAGAGCGAGGCAAGAGAAGTGATACTTCTACCAGAAAGACTCGGAAGCAAAGAAACGTTTGAATACAATTTATTCAACAGTATGAATGTAATATCAAAGATAAATGATAAAGTTCTTTGGCGTAGGCCCCATCCATAGTACAATCCGGAGGGTAGCAGACGTTTGCAGATCCTGCCTCAAGATGAAGGCAGGGGCGGAGCCTACCACCGATGTATGAACAGGGGTGGGGAGGATGGATGGGAGGATGGGGGTGAACGCCGGCGATGGTATCTGCGAACACGATAGTGGGTGGGAACAGAACTTATATACTCAGGTGACGTGTAATGATTGGTTAGATAATGAGCAATGACGTGCATTAGAGTCTTCCGGGTAGAACTTCCGCTAAACGCTCCCATTTCCTCATGCATAATACCGCAATTATAATCGTATGCATACTACAGCACAGTAATTGGATTAAATGAGCTTTATGTCATGATAAACACAGAAACTATTGACGTCAGCATGTTTGTCCAGCCCATACTTGGAGCCAACCAGCACTCTGGATCTTGCCGGTGATACACGATGACGTCAGATTTTGTGACGTTGCTCCGACTTAGCTTTTCAAACCGGAAGACAGAAATTGCTCTGAAAAATGCAAAAATAACTAATTTCAAATATAATAAAATGAATGAGTACCTTTAGTGTTTCAATGATGTGCAGCCTATATATCTGTTCACAGCTCAAAAAATGTGTTCTGGGGTTTCATGACCCTTTAACTATGGATATTTTTATTACAAAAACGCATCCCTTCGCTTCAAAAGGCCTTTATTAATCCTCCTGAGTTATATGGATTCATTTTTTATGCATGGATGCATTTTTTCTGTCTTTAGACAACCATTATAAACCTTGAAGGACTAAGGATATTTTTAATTATATCTCGGATTGTGTACGTCTGAAAGAAGATAGTCATAATATCTGGTTTACGCATCGTGGATATTATTAATTATCTTCATAAGTGTATATGCCTGAGAATTCACAAAATATAATAGATCTACAAATCTCCTACTCAGTGTGTACAACATTTGGTTTGCATACTGTAGGAAAGGTGTGCCGCCCCATGCATGGATCCCTCCCGCCGCCCCATGCATGGATCTGCAAGTAGCTTCCAAAAGTTCCTCAAAGGTTGAGAACTGGGTAGCGTCTGGCATTGGCGATCCAGGATCAGTCAAAGTGAGGCCACAAAACTTTGCTTTACGAAGCTCAGTTGGGTCCTCATTCAGTACAATGGCAGGACTCTCTGGCCATGATTCAGGTGGTAGGTAGAGGAAGTCCGGTCCCTTACACCATCGGTTGGGTTGGGATAATTCAAGCAGGGTTTTGCCACGTGTGATGTCATCTGCAGCGTTGTTTTCTGAATCTACATAGCGCCAGTAATGACCTTCAGTAAGTTCTTGTATCTCAGTTACTCTGGTGCCTACAAAAACTTTGAATCTGCAGGACTCTGATTTCAGCCAGGTGAGTACTGTTGTTGAGTCACTCCACAAGAATGTGTTTCTGATCTCCATTGAGAGCTCATTATGGAGTAGCTTGGCTAACTGTGCTCCAGTGAGAGCGGCGCAGAGTTCAAGCCTAGGCATTGATTGTTGCCTTTTTGGAGATACTCTAGACCTGGCATGGACGAATGAAAGCTCAACTTGACCTTGGTTTTCAGTACGGAGGTATGCTACTGACCCATAGGCTGCCTCAGAGGCGTCACAGAATATGTGAAGTTCTCGCTCCACCTCTGGGACATCTAATTTTGCTGACACATAACATCGGGGTATGGTGATCAGGGGTAGATGTTCCAATTCCGCTTCCCATGTTTGCCAGGCGGTCAGCAGTTCAGAAGGGAAGAAGGGGGTCATCCCATTCCCGTTCCTTCACCCACAGTTGTCTTACTAGGATTTTAGCCCTGGTTGTGAAAGGTATTATGTAACCCAAAGGGTCGTACTGGCTGGTGAGGATCCGGTAGGTGTTTCGCATTGTTACCTCGTGGTAGGATAGCAGTCGATGGCGGTAATGGAGGGTGTCTGGTACGCAATGCCAATTTAATCCCAATGTCATTTCTTGAGGGTCTGATTGACTGCGGGAAATCCACAACTCAGTGTTCTCTGATCTAGCCTTCTTTGGGAAGATGGCCAATCACTGAGGTCTCATTGCTTGCCCACTGATGGATTTCAAACCCACCTGAAGCCAGTAGGGACCTTAATCCATCAATTAGCTCACGGGCTTCAACTGAGGAGGCAGTGCTCTGTAAACAGTTGTCGACATAAAAGCAGCGTTCAACTGACTGTCGTAACTTATCACCCTGCTGACAATGGGTGAAAACATGTCGCTGTAATGCAAATGTCGCACAACAGGGGCTACAGGTCGTGCCGAATGGACCTGCCACTCGTAAACATCAGGTGGGTTTCTAGGATTTAGGTCCCGCCACAAGAACCTTAGAAGGGGTCTGTCTTTAGGGAGCAGGCGGACCTGATGGAACATCCCTTTTATGTCTCCACTGATGGCTACTCGATGTTCTCTAAATTAACACTCCAAGGAGAGAGGGTCCCAGTGTAGGTCCAGGTAACAGCTGCTTGTTTAGGTTTTCCCCATTGTAGGTGTATGAGCAATTGAACACCACTCTGTGTTTTCCATTGTGTGTCACAATATGGTGGGGCAGATACCATGACTCTGTAGACAAACCTGCTTCTTGAGATGGTATTTTAGTGGCATAACCTGCTTTCTCCAGTTTTTCAATCTCTTCTTGGTACCTGTTAGCTAGTTCCAGGTCCTTGGCTAGCCGACGTTCAGTGTTACGGAGGTGACACATCACAGCATCCTTTGGAGCATGTAACAAAGGCATGGTTTTAACTCTCAAAAGCGGGGTGGCGTAACGTTCAACTCCATCTACTTCCACGCGCACTGTCTGTGTCTCCAGCATGTTCAGTGCTTCTTGGTCTTGTTGTGACCTTATCACCGTCTTTTCACTGCGGTAAGGCAGGATGTCCATCTGCCATAACTTTTCAACTTGACGAAATAGTTCTGCAGATGGGGAGCAGTTAGACGTGAACAAACACTGTGAGACTGAGAGTTGATCCTGCAGATGTTTGGAGGGGCCTTGTAAGGTCCAGCCAAGACGAGTTCTGACAGCAGCTGGCGCCAGGTGGACCCAGTAGCACTGGTTCAATTGGGGTGATGAGCTCAGTGTGATCTGAGCCAATAAGCAGTAAGGGACAAGCTTTGAGCAGAGGTGGGATTGGTAACCCTCTGAGGTGTCTGTACCTTTCCTGCAGGGTACTCAGTGGGTAGGTGTATTCTGCTAGTCCAAATTGATCTGCCGTAAAGGCCCCCTGAATGTTAAACCTTTTCCTGGGGTCACTTGGGGTGGATAAACTGAAGTTCACAGAAGTGCCATGCAGTGTCCTGATGTCTTGATGCACCGTTCGTAAATTCAGTTGTTCTGGTTTGCCCTTTAATCCGAGGGTGTGTGCAGCTGTGGCGAGCAATATGGTGCGCTCTGAGCCATCATCAAGTACAGCAAATGTGTCCAAAGCTTGTGTTGGTGATGGATGGTAACCTTAACAACTTTCAGGAACACTTTCCACCGCGCAGCGAGGTTGGTCTAAGTAAAGAGTTTCTGTAGTGGAGTTGTAAAGGCTATTGCTCTCACTGGTAACCTCACCTTTTCTTTGGTTAATGTCATGGAGTATGGACAGGTGTTTGGCTTGGCAAAGGTGGCAAGGCCTTTTTAGGTCACAGTCTTTGGCCAGGTGGAGCGTGCACATTTCCAGCACCGTTTTATCTTTGATCCAACCAACCATTTGCTCTTTGGTTAATGCTGTAAATGCTGTACACTGACTGAGGTAATGTTCTGCACTGCAGTATGGACAGATGGCTTTGGGCTTGGTAGGTACTTTAGGATGTACTGCCTTGGTTTTGGTAAGTGGTTCCATGACCTGTCTTTGTTCCACGCCATGCAGTATGGTGGTTTGTTTACTTTGTCCACGAATTGCTGCCCTTGGATCTCGCTTTGTGGTTCTTATCTCATCAATTGGGTCAAATTCCATACAGTTGGCTTCTAGCTGCAGCCATTCTGCAAACTCGAGGAGTGAGAACTTCGTCTTATCTGGGTTTCTCTTGAGGTGATGCCTCCTGAATTGGGTCTGTTGTGAACGAGGAAGACGGTTAAGAAGGCGTTTCACATTTGACCCACTGTGCAGTTCTTCAATTCCATCCCCCTTTAGGGCTTTAAGCATACCGACTATGGCTTGAACTCGGATGGAAAAGTCATCGAATGCCCGCTCATCACCAGCACGGATAGGTGGCAGGTTCTCTAAAGCCTCTATTTCCTTCAGAACAAACTGGTAGGGCCGACCATACCTTCTATCAAGGGCTTGCAGGGCATTAGTGTATGGCATAACTGACTCTGCATGTGCCAGCACCAGTCTGTGAGCATTAGGGACTTTCACATGCTTAAGAAGGATGGAGTACTTATAATGCTCTGGTAATTGGGGGTGGAGTAGGTTATCCAGAGCAATCCTAAGTTCCACGTATTGGGCTCTGTCCTCTTTAATGAAATCTGGGAAGGTGGGACCTTCTACGGTTGGAAGCCAATATGATGAGTGGTGGGGAGTATAGGGCACAGCATCAGCCCTAAGATGAGATGTTGTAACTGGTTGTGAAGTTCTTGGCATTGTCTCTGGAGCAAACTGACTGTGTGCTGGATAAGGCTCCAGGGGTGATACTTGATAGAAAGGGAGCTGGGTGGTTTGGCTTGTTCTCTGTTCAGGGAGAGGAGGTAATGGTTTCATCCAGGGCTCTGTGCTGGTATGCACATGGGTTCTAGCTGGATCTGATAAGGGGCTGCAGCATGGTGATGCGTAATGGTGTGTCGACAGGCTAGTCTCTCTACTCACTGGAGGTGGTGACTGGAAATGAGTGTCTCTGATTTGGGTTTTTCTCAGCACTTGTGAAAGCTCCTCAACAAAGGTGGGTTGGGGTTTAGTAGTCTGTGGCCAAGGATGACGATCTGGGGTAACATCATCAGGTCTGGCATCAGATTTCAGCTGTCCCTTCTCCGCTGATTTTAGGATCTGGGTCCTAGGTGTCTGATGCCGGGATGATGCTCGTGAGGAGTGGGCAGATACTTGAGGAGTGCTGTGTAGCAGGACTTTCTCTAAGAGTTCTGTTTGGCGTCTAGCAGTCTCGCTCTGTTGCTTTGTAATTTCCATTATCTGCAGCATAAAGTCCTCTGATGAACCAGCTGTTCCGAATGGGTGGTGAGTGGAGATGGGGGTCGAAGTCACCATTACCTTCTCTTTCGGTTTAAAAGCCTGACCTGTTGGGTTCCCAGCATAGTTGACCACGTAGTCGTCTAGGTAGCCAGGCCTCTGGATTGCTCTGCGTGGACGTTGGGATGAGGCAGGAGCTGATTTGGAGATTTCAGACTCTGGAGTTGCCATGGTAATGACCCGCATCCGGCTCGAAGGACCAATTTTGTAGGAAAGGTGTGCTAGTTCTTAGGTTAAATTGGTCATCGCCATGGAGTGTCGGTAAGGACACGGAGACAGGAAGTCCAGTTAGGTTACTTTAATGTTCTTCAAGTTCACAGGTTACTTGGTATACAATCTTGAGCATGGTTGTGTATAGTTGTATAAGTGTGGTCTAAACAAAGGAAAGGAAAAGTAAAATTACATAAATTAAGTGATTTGGAACAAACAGGATAAGATTATCACGTGTAAACTATCAGATAACATCATTAGATGTAAACTGTAAGCAGTACTGTAATGCAATATATATACATATATAATGTGCATCCTTAAGCATATAAGCTTTCGAAACTGAACAGCATATAAATGAAAGTATGTATACATTAAGAATAAGTTTGACAAATTAACCACACTTCTGAATTAACCACTCTTGAAATTAGGTGGAAATATCTCACAATCGCATTAATGACTTGAATTATTATCTTTCTACATACACATATTTGGTTTAGAGTGCTTAATGTTTACATAAACGATCGCTAATGCAGACCGCGGGTCTTCCGCGCATCCGTCTACTTTTATAAACAACTCGACAAATAATCTTAATCAACATTAACAACACTATACAAGATGCATAAACACTTACTTTTGGTCATTAACGCACACAACTTCGACAGGAATCAGCAGAAAAATAACACACGAACCATCTCTTTCTGACTGAGCAAAAACGAAACTAACGGTTCTATTTGAACAGTCACCCTACAATGCGGTGGTTTGATTGGCTGTTCCTTCGCGTGATCAGTGCATGATAACTATGGTGGCCTGGATGCTTGTTAACCTGAATGCCTAAAAGTGTCCAGGAGATGGCGCAGTTTCCTCTTCTACACATACATTTGGCTGTTGAAGTGTTGATTACAAGAAGACAATAAACACAACATGTGTTACACCTGATACATTGTAGGTGTGATCATCAGCACATTTCTACACTACAGTTCTACACGAGATTCAAGCGAGCTCTTTCAGATTGGATGATTCTCTGTGGATCTCAAAACAGTCAATAATCTCTGCTACTAAAAACATACATAATTCAGTGTAAATCATCTCCGTCTGCCCGTACAGCTTAAAGCTTCGGGTTTGCATATAGAAATGACCAAATTTCCCTGAATGTTCTGTATACTGACTTTGGGGAAACATGAGAGATATGTCTGTGCGCCATGCTGTTATCGGTGCACACAGACACACATACAAGGCTTGCGCACACGGAGAGAGAGAGAGGTGCGTTTCAGATTGCTTGCGAACTCCACATTGATTTGTCTTTCGCATCCTCAATGCACTTGGATGGACACATACACACGTTATGCCCGTCAAAATACCCTTCTCGGCAAGTATTCTCGTAAACACATTCGGTTAGTGAACAAGGTGAGAATTCAGATGTGTGCGTGCATGGGGTCTTACTCTTAAAGTGACAGCAACCTATAATACCAGCTGGTCTGTCATGTAAATCAAACAACAAAACACAGCTTTAACAAAGATTAATCTATATTAAATTTATACAGTGAACAGTGTCATTTTACATTCAATTATTACATTTCTGTACAGGAAAATGAATTATGATGTACTTGTCTATGCTTGTCATTTGTTGTACAGTATTTGTTCTTTTTACAGTGTTCACTTGCCTTTAATAATGTATTAGTTAAGCTAGTAGTTTCTGTTGTGGTATCGGAGTAGTTAAAGTGGGCTAAGTAATAAATGCAAAGTTACCCCCCACCCACCAATTTTTTTTTTGTGATCCGAAAAATGATCTGATCTGTGACTTAATAACCATGATGTGATCCGAACCGTGAGTTTTGTGACCGTTGAATCACTAATTAAGGTTCACAGAAGCATTTGAAATGGATTGGGAATGTTCTTTTCATCTGGAATCAGAGGCACCAAGAAATGTCATAAAGGTTCCCAGGTTTGGCAGACCCGTATATTACATCATCATCATCATCATCATCATCTTAGACACAAGCATCAGACGTCCTGCACTGATCAAGTCCATGCTGCAGCTGTCAGTTTACTTCTGCACATCAGATCAGATCTCCTCCTGCATCTTCTCAATGTCAATCACTTTCTCCAGCCTGATGGACCATAGTGTCAGCTGACTGCGTTGTGTTTGTCCTCACTTAGTGTCTGTGTGCATCTCCATCAGCTCTGAGCTCTTCATTCAGTATATTGTGTACACAAATTCAGGCACTGACCCTGGATCAGCACACATTAGGACTGATGGCTGTATTTCCTCTTTAGTCAATCTCATCACTGGAATGAATGAAGAGCACAACTGATCACTGCAGATCAGTGGAAAAGCAAACCAAAAGTAAGCGCGTCGAGCCACGCCAAGTCGTTCCTCTCAGTTTAAAATGTACAATAGAAATACAAGAGTGAATTGTGTTTGAATCGTGGCTTCACTGTGGCTGGCTTAGACCTGCAAAAAGAAGGAGAATTCATTCAGGACAATGTTCCACTTAAACCACATTACCAGTACATGAGATTATCCATACATTATATAATTATATGGGAGTCTCAAAGAAGTTGCGAGAACAACAAAACATTTTACATTGTACTTTGAGCAGATTCAAGATCTTGACAACTGTAAACTTTGTCCATTATCATGTAGGTTCATAGCATGACAGTCATTTGTTATTTAACCTTCTCCAGGTGTAGGTTTTAAATCATGAAACATAGATCCAGTTAAGAATGCACTCTTGCGCAGCATTTTTTGTCATTTGTGAGCGGGCGCCTATTCCGGCTCCAATTCTGCTGTGATGAAAACCCTTGTGGTGTTCTTTCTTAGTCTCAGATTTCATCCAAAATATCTCAATTTGTGTTCTGAAGATGAGTAATTAATGACAGAAATGTCATTTTGGGTGAACTAACCCTTTAAGCATTAGAAAAGTGTAAGAGGCTCCATGTTGAAGCGTTCAGAGAGTGTTTCAGTGAAGTGATTATCAATAGGATATGAGCGCTGGCACAGAGAATCTGTCAGTGAGTCACTTTACAGCAGCAGAAACACATGAACCTCTGAACAGGGAGAGATTCAGGCTGTTGAAGTTCAGTGAGACACAAGAGCATCAGTGAGGTCAGACACTGACGGAGAGTAATGGAGTCTGAATCACTGATCCAGTTCATCTCAGAGGTGTGTCAGACCAGTTCTTCCACAGGAAACCAGCACTTCAAGAACAAGATCATCCATAAACTGCACAGAAATCTCTAGAGTGTGTAGTAGCTGTGGGATGTGTTTTTTACAGGAATAATAATGTTTGTATTGTTCTCATTGTTTCCATGCAGGTCTGAAGTCAGTTTCTCATTATGGAGAACAGAAAGAGCAGGGTGAGATCTTCATCTGCAGAATCCTGTGATAAACCCATGACCTCTGACCCCGAGTGAGTTTAAACCTGTAGTGGAAATATGCTTGGAAATGCTTTCTAACATTTATGGATAAGGATTTAACTGTAAAATGTAAGTGAAGCTCTGAGGAAAACACGTCTTAAAGGCATTAAACAGCACACGCATCTGTCAAAGCACAACAGACACGCTAAACGCTTATAATATAAAGGATTCTCATGTTTCCCGCAGAATCTCACTCTGTTTCCTCTGATATTCTCCATATGTGTTTTGACCATGGAAATTTGTTATTCTAGTGTAAAACGACGTGACTGGCTGATGGTTTTTGTGCACAGTGTGCAGATACGACTAATTGATAATCAAATTTATTATCCATTTGATCAATTAGTTGTTGCAGCCTTATTTATAATAAATGAAACAGCAGACAGAACTAAAGGAAGAATTATTTCTGTTTTCTCAGTGACTGGAGTCTGACATCTTCATCTCAAAGAGCTAAAAGAGAGTCTGACAGTTACATGGGTTATCTTAACATTAGTGATGAAGCAGGGACCTCTGACCCCAGGTGAGATATAATCCAGTATTAGGAACTACAGACTGATAAACAAAACCGCAGACAGAACTGAAGGATGAATTTTACTTATGAATTTTACTTTTACTATATTACTTCATATAGAAAATACAACAGAAATCCTCTGGAGAGTGACAGATCAAGGAGCTTTAATGTGTCGTGGGTGATTTAACTGCTCTGTGAGATTTTGTCAAAAGTTTAATAGACGGGCGAATCGTTGTCAATTAGGAATAAGATCTCGTGTGTGTTTGAATCGTGATCTTTTAAAGATGACTCATCTGCTCTAAGGTTCACTCTCTCCAAACTTTCTCAAGTGGAAAAAATAGCACTTCTCATAATTATTTATTTAAAAAAAATAACAAACAAAACGTTAAATATATTAACAACTCTGCACTGTTAAAAATAAATGTAAATTTACAAGTAATGGTTTGTATTTTTTACAGATTTTTCCTGTTTTGTCATTAGGCCTATACACTGAAATGCTTTGTTTTTACTGATATTTGCTGTAATTTATTTTCCACTATTAAATTTACAGGGAATTGCATGTATTTTAGTATTACATTAAATTTCTGTTTTTTAAAAGAAATGTTCTGTATTTTTACAGAATAATGTGTAATATTACATAAAATGTTGATTAATATTTTACAGATTTTTTATGTATTTTGATATTCTGTAAAATCACAGAAATATAATGTAAATTTATATATCCGCTGTAAAATAATGTGGAAAAACATGTAACTGTGAAATAACATAAAATTTCTGTTTTTTTATTGGACTTAATCACTACTCTGACTGTTCGCTTGCAAGTAGTTCTGCTGCGTTCATTGTTTCGTTTCGTAATACATTTCTTTTCCTAATATCATCTCGTAATATAATATAATCATTATGGAGTCAAATTAATGCCTTAAAGTTTTGCACAAAAATAAAGTTTTGCAAAACACAAAAAAGAATTGAGCAATAAAAAAATGTTTTGCAAACAAAAATAAAGAATTGTAAAGGAAAAATAAAGTATTGAGCAGAAAAAAAATAAGTTTTGCAAACAAAAATAATAAATTGCAAAATAAAATAAAGTAGTGCAAAAATAAAAATATAATCAATTACAAAAATCAATGACAGCTGTAATCCTATTTTATCTTTGCCACATATTTTTCATGCTCAAACCTACTAAATCATTTGCAACGCTCATTTTATTCTGCGTTTCAGTCAAGCGTGCGCTCATGATACCGGTTTTCCTTTGCGCTGCACTTTTCTGTGCGGATCTCTTTATGGCACTGGTTTGACGTGGGGGTGGAGTCAAGAAACGGGGCCACGCCCCCGCGAAATGCATTGGAGGGGAACGTAATCGGCGACAGGTGAAATAATTCTTTGACGGTTAAAAATAATGAATGGTTTGGTTTTGTTGGTTTGTTTAGCATATGTTGTCGCCAATTACGACCCCCTCCAATGCATTTCTTATAGTAATATGACCTGTTGCGCTCAGTCTCACTTCCTGTATCCACTTTTGTGTCCTTAAACATTCGTTTTTTGGGGTCGACAGCTTATAAAAACTTATTTCTGGGTTTTTTAGCTTGTTAGCTGTACACCTTGTCACACAGCAGCTTTTAGGCATTGTTCTGTTTTTTGTAATGAGTCAGAAAAGACAAGAAGGCAGCCTGGAGACGGTTGGATTGTTTTCCCCCCGGTGGGCGTGGTTTTCAGATTATAATAAATGCGCTCTGTCTCTATGCTTGATCTGTTCTGTTGCGATCTGCGTCTCCTGCCGATGACGTGTTTCGCGGGGGCGTGCCCCGTTTCTTGACTCCACCCCCACGTCAAACCAGTGCCATAAAGAGAACCGCACAGAAAAGTGCAGCGCAAAGGAAAACCGGTATCGTGAGCGCACGCTTGACTGAAACGCAGAATAAAATGAGCGTTGCAAATGATTTAGTAGGTTTGAGCATGAAAAATATGTGGCAAAGATAAAATAGGATTACAGCTGTCATTGATTTTTGTAATTGATTATATTTTTATTTTTGCACTACGTTATTTTATTTTGCAATTTATTATTTTGTTTGCAAAACTTATTTTTTTCTGCTCAATACTTTATTTTTCCTTTGCAATTCTTTATTTTTGTTTGCAAAACATTTTTTTATTACTCAATTCTCTTTTTTGTTTTGCAAAACTTTATTTTTGTGCAAACCTTTAAGGCATTAATTTGACTCCATAAATCATACATTCTTTATTGAAATACGCAGACATTTCAACAGTTTAAATATCGAAATGAAGGAATTCCCGCCCGGCGCAAGGATACAGTCTCTTCAAAGCACACGGTGGAGCAGCGGAGCTGACTGGAGTCACTCGACCGCTAGGATTGCTGCTGTTCGTGGACGTCAAGCGAAAATAAGCAGGTAAAACACACATTTTCTAAACTTCTCTCCATTATATATGTTCACTCAAAAAAATATTTCAGTCTAAACTTAAGTTTTATGTAATTGAATTACATTCAAATTTTCCATCCATTTGGATTACATAGTTTTTACATAAACTAATAAACTTAACGTGATTCATATTCGTAAGTCATATGCAAATGAAATAGGTAAGATTTATCTAGGTGTTCATGTGTTTGCGCACTTCTGAGTTAAAGCACCATTGAAGCAGTGTCGAGTAAAGGTGCTAAAGAAGATGTTTTGTTTTATACATTTTTGCAATATTACTTGAAACTGTCTTTACAAACTGATAAAAGACTATTATTAGGTGCACTGAAAGGAATAATATTAATATACAGTACAGTCCAAAAGTTTGGAACCACTAAGATTTTTAATGTTTTTAAAAGAAGTTTCGTCTGCTCACCAAGGCTACATTTATTTAATTAAAAATACAGTAAAAAACAGTAATATTGTGAAATATTATTACAATTTAAAATAACTGTGTACTATTTAAATATATTTGACAAAGTAATTTATTCCTGTGATGCAAAGCTGAATTTTCAGCATCATTACTCCAGTCTTCGGTGTCACATGATCCTTCAGAAATCATTCTAATATGCTGATCTGCTGCTCAAGAAACATTTATGATTTTCAATGTTGAAAACAGTTGTGTACTTTTTTTTCAGGATTCCTTGATGAATAGAAAGTTCAAAAGAACAGCATTTATCTGAAATACAAAGCTTCTGTAGCATTATACACTACCGTTCAAAAGTTTGGGGTCAGTAAGAATTTATTTTTTTATTTTTTGAAAGAAATTAAAGAAATGAATACTTTTATTCAGCAAGGATGCATTAAATCAATCAAAAGTGGCAGTAAAGACATTTATAATGTTACAAAAGATTAGATTTCAGATAAACACTGTTCTTTTGAACTTTCTATTCATCAAATAATCCTGAAAAAAAATATTGTACACAAATATTTTGTACAATTGTACACATTAAACTTTGTATCTTGGTTGAACTGCACTCTTTGTGTCTGAGTCTTCCATTTGATACCCAGGTACCTGCTTTTCTGTGCTGGATCGCTCAACCCGAATAGATCTTTTTGAATTGTATTATTAAGTTGAATTATTAGATTCTAACAGAGTGTTTACGAGTTTTGGGAGGCGTTCCTTCGAAGGAGGGGGGTTGTTCTTACGCATGAGCTCATTTCAAAAACTCAGTAACAGTCTTTGGATTCTCAGTCGACGAAAAAATCCTCTCTATCACCTTTAATGAGATAATGAAGTGATGATTGACCATTATTGAAGACACCTGATGATAACAAGCAGAATCGCCAAAGGAGAAAATCACAATTTTTAAGCCACCATCGTGGAGATCAGTGTTTGCTTTAGTTGAGCTCTTGACCCTTGACTATTTAATGTTAGATTTTGTTTGGGCAGTTATAACAGCTAGTCAAGCAAACAGAAAAGATGATCAGGTGGTGCTGGTTATGTTTTCACATAATCATTATTTGATCTGAATTACTGAACTCATTTAGAGCCCAATCTCTGAGTTAGATTTACATTATTGATTACAGCAGAACTGTGATTCTACAGCAGAAGATCAGCTTTATCAATATGATCTGAAGGATTTATCAAAAGTTGTTCTGATTTAAAAAAAAAAAAAAAAAAAATCGTTCTTTTAGGCACACAGACATCAAGAATGAGTGTATGAATCGCAGCGACGGTGACAAGCAACATATTCTGATCAACAGATCAACTCTGAACATTAGAAAACAAGCTACTAAAAAGTCACATAAAAACAGAACAAAATAAAATATGACAATAAAAGAAATTACTAAGACAATTCAGCATAATTTATTCATGCAGCAAAGCATGATGGGAGCCATGGATGAATTTTGATTGGTGGCTCCCAGAATGCACTGCAACATGCTTATTATTCTCACCACTGTTGAGATTCACAGGCTGATTCTTGATGTATGTGTGTGCCTAAAATAATTTTTTTTTTTTTTTTTTTTTTAAATCAGAACAACTTTTGATAAATCCTTCAGATTATATTGATAAAGCTGATCTTCTGCTGTAGAATCACAGTTCTGCTGTAATCAATAATGTAAATCTAACTCAGAGATTGGGCTCTAAATGATTCAGATCAAATAATGATATTGTGAAAACATAACCAACACCACCTGATCATTTTCTGTTTGCATGACTAGCTGTTACAACAGCCCAAACAAAAACTAATTTACACAGACTAATTTGAATTACATAAAACTTAAGTTTAGACTGAAATATAGGCAAGGAGCAACGCTGGAGCTCTTGCAGAGATACGAAACCAGCAGTTAATTTCATACATCAAAACAGTTATGAAACTCTCTCTATCTATCTATCTACATCTATCTAATCCGGACACATTTGAAAACTTTGTTTTAATTTTGAGATGTTCTTAGACCACATTATTGTTCCAGCATTTTCCAAAAGTTTCTCTTTCACACTGAGATGTCGGAAGACTCTTAAATCATCTTCCTGCGCACACTGTTAAACGTAAGAAATGATCATGTTTTCTCAGGACTCAGTGTGAAAGGAAGGCTGAAACATAAAGAAAATATGCAAAAGTATCTGGGTAATGTAGACGTAGATCATGGCATTCACTCTTGCAAATTCCCTCCACAAACACGCTTTGTGTCCTTTTCCACTATTCTGATATTTTTACTGTTAATTTATTAAAAGAGTTCTTATAGTAGAGTCTGTTTCATTACTCATGTTGTTTGATTGACAGATGCCTTTTCAAGATAAACCGCAAGGGATCAAAAGCTGAGAAGAAACTTCAAGAAAGCAGATGACGTTCAGTCCACAGCATGTGTCTCAAACTCTGCTCCTGGGGGACCACTGTCCTGCAAAGTGCTCCAACCCGCTCCAGAACACTTGCCTTGGAAGTTTCTAGCAGTCCTAAAGACATTGTTTAGCTGGTTCAGTGTGTGTTTAGTTTCTGTAGGGCCACTGTCCTGTTTAGCTCCATCTCTGAGTTTGACACCCTTATTCAAAAGGTTCTTACACTCTGAACTGAAACTGCAGACTATGACTAGAAGACAAACATGGAGAACATTCTTCAATCTCCCTCCTTTCACTTGCACAGAAATGTTCATCAGTGTCACACGGACTTTAAGAACACTCACTCTTTCCTGCTTTGTTTAATTGTTTGTTTTTTAATGACTCCTGTAATTCATCTGTCGACCAGTGGTCAGGTTTTGAAGGTAGACTGTTTAATTATTATTCCACTGTAACTTTTTTCTTTGTTGTATCTGTATACTTAGTATACTGCTGTAATTGAAACCATTACTAGTTTTAAAACTGTTTTTGGCTTTTTATAAAATAAACTAATAACAAACATTATTTTGCAGTTAAGACTGGTTATTTGTATATAGCAGCATTTAACCTTATTTATAGGGAATTTTATTGTTTTTATTGTGTTAAGTAAATGTCCTTCATTAAACATTAAAAAGCTAAAGAAAATACAGAAGATTTTATGTAAAATTATGGTTATAAGCTATTTAATTTTTAATAAAATACAGTTTGTAACCATAATTTTACATAAAATCTTCTGTTTTCTTTAGCTTTTAATGTAAATTATGGTTATAAACTGTATTCTATTAAAAATTAAATAAGAAAATCCTGTAAAAAACGGTAATTTTCTGGCAGCAGGGGCGCCAGAAAAATGCCATAAAATCACGGAAAATAACTGTTATTTTAAGACATTTAAAAGACATTTATTCCTGTTAATTTAAGGTATTTTTCTGGCGCCCCTGCTGCCAGAAAATTACTGTTTTTTTTTACGGGATTTTTTTACAGTGTGAATTCCTTGCCAATTTATTTTAATTCCCTCACACTCACACAGTTTCATACTGATTTCTACAGAATAATCAGTTCACAAAGCGAGTCAGCTGACTGATAGAAATGTCAGATATGACAAAAGATGCTGCTTCAGGAGCTTCTGTCCTGTGATCATCCCAAATTATACCATGAGTTCAAAGATCAGCAGGTGTGCTTGATAACAAAAGGCTGTTTATGTTCCACAGAAGAAAGTTAGTCATACAGGTTTGGACCAAAATCAGACTAAACGATCGATCATTTTGGGGTGAACTAAGTTTGTGTCACAGAACAGATTGTGTGTTTCTTCTTATTTGTCTGACCTTTAGAAAATGAATATGAATCATGTTTGTGTTTTATAGTGTGGATCATTGTGGAGAGAGTCTGACTAAACTGAGCTGGTTTGATTGGAGTGATGGTGCTTATGGGAAAGGGATTTACAGTGTGGATCGTTGTGGAAAGTTCAGAAGTACAGCAGAACTACACAAATGTTGGTCGACACACACAATCATTTAGTGATTTGATGCTGATTTGTCTCATTTAGTGAAATGTTTCAGTAACACTTTACAATAAGGTTCACAAATTTCATTAATAAATGCTTTGTTGAATGTAAGTAATGATAGTAAATTGCATATAAACATGAACATCATATCTGTTAATGTTCAGATGGTTTCCACTTCAGAATTATGTTTACAGCCCAAATCAATGCCTTATTAATAAATAATGCTGATAAGGTACACAATGGCATTTTTACCTTTAGGTTAGATGAGTTAGAAATGTTCACCCTTAGTGTGTCAACTGCTACATAAACTAATGTAATATGTACAGTAAGTTAATCTTAAAACATTAAGGCTGTTTACAGGCATTGTTTACAGGGAGGCATTGTTGATCAATGACATTGATCAAGATGGCGCCGCGCATGGCAGCCACAGTGCTTAGCTTCAGTGTTGTTCTGTTTTGTTAGTTTTTCCTGTTTTCTGTTTTTCAAACACCATCAGTTTTACCAGGGATGAACTGCTGAACATTCGGCAGTACACACCACAAAATCTTTTACCGGATTTCGATTATTCAGACGTTTTGTTGAATGTTGTAGTCGGCGGAGCGGCAGCGCTGTTTAGACGCTTCAGGACGCGCAGACGGGGGAAGCGCGCCGGCGCCCTCGTGAAGCTCAGACAGCGCGGATTAAGAACGCCGCTGCCTAGCATCCATCTGGCTAATCTCCGCTCTCTGCCCAACAAAACGGACGAACTCCTTCTGCTCTCCGGACCAATAAGGATTTCTCGAACTCGGCTGCTCTGTGCTTCACGGAAACCTGGCTGAACGACGCCATTCCGAGAGCGTGTTAAGTCTGCCGGGCTTTCAGCTGTTTAGATCAGATCGCGACGCAGAATCAACGGGGAAATCGCGCGGCGGCGGGACGTGCTTTTACATCAACGAAAGGTGGTGTTCAGATGTAACGGTGTTAAAGAAGATGTGCTGTCCAGATCTTGAAACACTCTTCATTAACTGCAAACTGTTCTATTCGCCGCGGGAGTTTTGCTCGTTCATTCTGGTGAGCGACATTCCTCCGCAAGCGCACGTGAGCTCGGCTTTACAGATACTCGCTGATATGATCCAGAGAGCGAGCAACAACACCCGGACTCTGTTCTAATCATTCTCGGGGACTTTAATAAAGCGATTCTCTCACGTGAACTGCCCAAATACAGACAGCATGTTACCTGTCCCACCAGAGACAGCAATATACTCGACCATTGTTACACAGCAATAAAGGATGCATATCACTCTGTCCCACGGGCAGCTTTGGGGCTCTCTGATCACTGTCTAGTTCATCTCATACCAACCTACAGGCAGAAACTGAAATCAGCTAAACCTGTAGCAAAGACTGTAAAGAGATGGACCAGCGAAACAGAGCGGGCTTTACAAGCCTGTTTCGAATGGACTGATTGGAGTGTTTTTGAAGCTGCTGCCAACGATCTGGACGAGCTCACAGAGACTGTTACATCATATATCAGTTTGAGGATTTGTGCATTCCTAAAGACTCATTAACTTACAACAACGCAAACCCTGGTTCACTGCAAACTCAGCCAGCTCCGTCAGGTCAAAGAAGATGCTCGCAGAAAAGGGGACAGAGTCTGTACAAACAGGCCAAATACACACTGGAAAAGGATCAGAGTGGCAAAGAGGAATTATTCTGATAAACTTCGGAATCAGTTCTCTTCTAATGACACAGCTTCAGTGTGGAAAGGTCTGAAAGACATTACCAACTACAAGACACCATCCCCAGCTCTGTGGAGAATCAACAACTGGCAGACGATCTGAACGAGTTTTATTGCAGGTTTGAAAATCACCATTCACACCTCCAACAACCCCCCCTCTCGCCCCACCTGCAATTCAGTTCAGTGAAGATGACGTGCGCCAGGTCTTCAAAGAACAAGAGAAGAAGGCACCAGGCCCAGACAGCGTTTCACCAGCCTGTCTGAAAACCTGCGCTGACCAGCTGGCCCCCATCTTCACACAGATCTTCAGCAGATCACTGGAGCTGGGCGAAGTCCCCTCCTGCTTCAAACGCTCCACCATCATCCCCGTCCCAAAGAAACCCAAAATACTGGACTTAATGACTACA
This sequence comes from Culter alburnus, assembly GCA_028476615.1. NCBI lineage: Eukaryota > Metazoa > Chordata > Actinopteri > Cypriniformes > Xenocyprididae > Culter > Culter alburnus. The sequence continues at coordinate 1,266 of JAOTNS010001996.1, read as the reverse complement.
GACCTGTGGCTCTAACGTCGTGGCCATGAAGTCATTTGAAAGACTGGTTCTGGCTTTTCTGAAGGACATCACTGGACCTTACTGGACCCCTGCAGTTTGCTTACCGAGCAACAGTCTGTGGATGATGCAGTCAATATGGGACTGCATTATGTTCTCCAGCATCTGGACAGACCAGGGACTTATGTGAGGATCCTGTTTGTGGACTTCAGCTCTGCTTTTAACACCATTGTCCCATCACTCCTCCAGCCCAAACTAACTCAGCTCTCCGTGCCCACCTCTGTCTGTCAGTGGATCTCCAGCTTCCTGACAGACAGGCAGCAGCTAGTGAGGCTGGGAAAACTCTCATCCAGCACCCTCACCATCAGCACTGGAGCTCCTCAGGGCTGTGTCCTCTCCCCAATGCTCTTCTCCCTCTACACCAACGACTGCACCTCCAAAGACCCCTCTGTCAAGCTCCTGAAGTTTGCGGATGACACCACACTGATCGGCCTCATCCAGGACGGTGACGAGTCTGCTTACAGACTGGAGGTTGAACAGCTGGCTGTCTGGTGCAGTCTTAACAACCTGGAGCTCAACACGCTCAAGACAGTGGAGATGATCGTGGACTTCAGGAGAAACCCCCCTGCACTCCCCCCACTCACCATCTTGAACAGCACTGTGGCAGCAGTGGAGTCATTCAGGTTCCTGGGCACCACCATCTCCCAGGACCTGAAGTGGGACAACCACATCGAGTCCATTGTGAAAAAGGCCCAGCAGAGGTTGTACTTCCTTCGCCAGCTGAGGAAGTTCAACCTGCCACAGGAGCTGCTGAAACAGTTCTACTCTGCCATCATTGAATCCTCCTCTGGGTCTTATATATCTGTCTGGTTCAGCTCAGCTACCAAATCTGACCTCAGAGGACTACAGAGGGTAGTCCGGTCTGCTGAGCGAATCATTGGCACAACCCTCCCCACTCTCCAAGAACTGTACTTATCCAGAGTGAGAAAAAGGGCAAAGAAGATCACTCTGGACCCCTCACATCCAGCACACTCCCTCTTTGAACTGTTGCCATCTGGTCGACGCTACAGAGCCCTGAGCACCAGAACGAGCAGACACAGGAACAGCTTCTTCCCTCAAGCAATTAACCTCATGAACACTTGACAAACACGGAACACACAACACTATTACACATTATTTACTTAAAACACTTATTATATCTCAATATATTGTCTTTGCTTTTTTGCACTTTGTCTATCTGTAAATTTGTATATTATTATTTATTATTTT
>JAOTNS010001995.1:0-20180 GCA_028476615.1 Culter alburnus | reverse complement strand
ATATCAGTCTGTTGCAGAATTACTATTGTGGATTTCTGTCAACAGGAATATGTACTGCATGTTTACTTCAAATTCACTGCCTCTGCCAGCAGTAATTTTTGACTGCTGCTGAGTCACCTCCACTTCAATTCATTACCACAGGCTAAAGTGGGCCACGTGAATGATTACGTCCTCAGGAAACACATAAGAGTACAGCCACATACTCTGATTAGACAGATTCATTTAATTATTTTATTTAGTTCACAAGACCAAGACAGTGCAAAGCATTTAAACAATACATAGAGCACTGCCTTGATTGCGGCTAGAATAGTAAACTAATAGACTAATTAGTTGAAGTAACTGGGGGTTTTTTGGGTTTGACTGGTAAAGTGGAGCAAACTAGATCCAGATATGTGTAATCATTCAAATAAGCGACCTCACAATAATGTTAGGTTGATTGTGAGATTTATTGATGTTGAGATATACACTAGATACTTAAAGGTCATGTTCCTCCTGAAAAATGTCCTCAATCCAAAAGGAAGTAATGCACAACAGCAACAGACAAATCAGCCATCAGTGTTCAGGAATGTCACTTATAAAAAAAAGAATTATGTTATGGTGTTACTTTGTATGATAAATAATGTTTATGAGAAAACTCTTAATTAACATTTTAATTAAAAATAAAAAAGTAAGATATGACCCTCGTACATAACATGCATGTTAGCTTCCTAATTAGCAAATTAAATAGTTCAGTTGTGTTTCCTTAATGCATTGAAATGCATGAAACGCAGTCAAGTCAAGTCAAGTCAAGTCAAATTTATTTATATAGCGCTTTTACAATTGGTAATTGTTTCAAAGCAGCTTTACATATTAGAAGCACAGAAAAAAGGGAAGTGGTTAAAAATAAGCTGTACAAACAAGCGTGGTAATATGTAACATATACAAGATGGTGGTACATTAAGCCAATGTCGGCTGACTCCCAGGGGTGGAAAAAACCCCCTAGGAGAAAAAACCCAGCGTGCTAACACTGGGAAAAAGTCCTAGGAGGGAAAAAAACCCTTGGAAGATATATATAATATATGTAAATGGATATGGAGATCAAAATCGAATTTTACATTTTTATTATAGAGATTAAAATAGATTATATATAAATATATGTAAGCGGATACGGGGATTAAAAATGAATTATAGATGCAGCCAGAACTGGATCGTAGGCCCATTGTCTCCTGGGCTACGTTGTAGTCAGGTCCAGACACAGGTTCTCCATCTGATCTGGATACGGCCTGGATCCAGCACCGGCAAACCTCAGGATAAGCAGAGAGACAGATATTAGCGTAGATGCCATTCTTATTCTGATGTACAGGTATATCTAGTGTTATAGGAAATGTTCTCGGTTCCGGCCGACCTAATTATTGCAGCGTACAATCCTTTAACGGATTTGAAAAATGTTAATGTATTGATAATGTGTTATGTGTATGCAAGAGCAAAGAGATGTGTTTTTAGTCTAGATTTAAACTGACAGAGTGTGTCTGCTTCCCGAACGATGCTAGGAAGATTGTTCCAGAGTTTAGGGGCTAAATAGGAAAAGGATCTGCCGCCTTCAGTTGATTTTGATATTCTGGGTATTATCAACTGGCCTGAATTCTGAGATCGCAATAAACGTGAAGGACTATAATGCATTAAGAGCTCGCTTAGGTACTGGGGAGCTAAACCATTTAGAGCTTTATAAGTAAGTAGCAAGATTTTAAAATCTATACGATGTTTAAGGGAGCCAATGTAATGTTGACAGAACTGGGCTAATATGGTCATACTTTCTGGTTCTAGTAAGAACTCTAGCTGCCGCATTTTGGACCAACTGGAGTCTGTTTAAAAGCCGAGCAGAACAACCACCCAGTAGAGCGTTACAATAATCTAGTCTTGAGGTCATGAATGCATGAACCAACTGTTCCGCATTTGTCATTGAGAGCATACGTCGTAATTTAGATATATTTTTTAGATGGAAGAAGGCGGTTTTACAGATACTAGAAACATGACTTTCAAATGAAAGATTGGTATCAAAGAGCACACCCAGGTTCCTAACTGAGGACGAAGGTTTAATGGAGCACCCGTCAAGTGTTAGAGAGTATTCAAGGTTTTTCGTGAGGAAGTTTTTGGTCCGAAGATTAGGATATCAGTTTTTTCTGAATTTAATAATAAGAAATTTCTTGTCATCCAGTTTTTAATGTCAGCTATGCATTCTGTTAGTTTTGTGAATTTGTAGGTTTCGTCAGGGCGCGAGGAAATATAGAGCTGAGTATCATCAGCGTAGCAGTGAAAACTAACACCATGCTTCCTAATTATCTCTCCTAAGGGCAGCATGTACAGAGTGAAAAGCAACGGTCCTAGTACTGAGCCTTGTGGTACTCCATATTGAACCTGTGATCGATACGACATCTCTTCATTAACTACTACAGACTGATAACGGTCAGATAAGTACGATTTGAACCATGCCAAAGCAATTCCACTAATGCCAATATAGTTTTCAAGTCTTTTTAAAAGAATGTTGTGATCGATAGTGTCAAAAGCAGCACTGAGATCTAATAATACTAATAGAGAAATACAGCCACGATCGGATGATAGGAGTAGATCGTTTGTAACTCTAACGAGAGCAGTCTCAGTACTATGGTATGGTCTAAATCCTGACTGGAAATCCTCACAGATTCCATTTCTTTCTAAAAAGGAGCACAGTTGTGTTGAAACTGCCTTTTCTAGTATCTTTGACAGAAAAGGTAGATTCGAGATTGGCCTGTAATTTACTAAATCTCTCGGATCTAGTTGAGGTTTTTTAATAAGAGGTTTAATAATAGCCTGCTTAAAGGTTTTTGGCACGTATCCTAGTGTTAAGGATGAATTAATTATATCAAGAAGTGGACCTACGACCTCTGGAAGCATTTCTTTCAGTAGTTTAGTCGGCATTGGGTTCTAACATACATGTCGTTGATTTTGATGATTTGATAAGTTTAGATAATTCTAAACTGTTGACCTGTTGACCGACTGTGTTTTTCCCCCATGTAGGCCACAGTCGTGTGCTGTTGCAGATAGCTGGTGTGGTGCCCAGTCAGTTGCTTCTTGAGCTCCTGAGTTGCCCGTATTGCACAAGGGCCCTGGAGAACTTGGATCTGGAGCTTGATGATTCAGACTACTCCAGTTTAGAAGGAGACGTGGTGTATGAGTTCTCCCATGGAGCAGAGTTCAAACCCAGCCATGCACCCCATCATGAAATACTGGAGGAGCGTAACCGCCTTGCTCAGTACTGGGAGGACTTCCGAGACCGACTGACATGCATAGTGGATAGCAAATACTTTAATCGAGGAATTATGATTGCCATCCTTATCAACACCTTGAGTATGGGGATTGAATATCAATGAGCAGGTGAGTGCAAGTGTGGGTTCCTTCATGAATATTCTGAACACTTACAGTGCTTTAACAGAGTGTTGCAGGGATGGTGTATTTTTGTTGGCCAAATCCCGAAAACGACTTAACATTTTATAGCACTACTGCCATGAAGACAAGGTTTTTTAAATGGAATTCTGGATGCTTGAATGCTTGCTCAAATGCTTGAAATAAGGTCTTTGGTTAACACCAGCTAAAGACATTTTCACGTTTTATTCTATGGCATAAAAATACATCAGTTATACCCCCCTTGTAATTTTATTAAAGCTTTACTTGTCTTGAAAAAAAGCAGCTGCTATCTAGTGGCTAAATTGGAGCTACGGAGGATGTCAGAGACATTAAACATCATCACAGCCCTGTTGTGTTTATTATTGTGGTCTTGCAAACCATTCTAACTCAAAGTTTTTAAATCATGCTCGAAAGAGTTTTCAGAAGCTTAGTGGTGGTGATGGTGATGTTGAAGTCACGTGACTGTGGTGTAGTTCATTTAAAGCCTACGTTTAGCTTTTTATTCCTGCCGATTGTATCTAGGCTTCAATATTCATAAAAGTTGTGTTAATTTGTGAAGATTATCTTGATGAACAGAATGTGTACGTATCATAATTTTTTGTTGTTTCACAGAACTTATTTTCTGCAATAATCCAAAAAAATCCTTCTGGCTTTTTGTCGAGGGTTATGCTAACTTCTTGTTTGGCCTACAAAAATGTGCCATCACTGTAGCTCTCCATATTGATTGTTGTTAAGGAAAAACATAAGGATGGTTGATATGATGATTGTTAATGACTGTTAGTAAGGAAACTGACTATATCAAAGTATTCCCCAGCAAAATGTCACTATGACTTGTGCAGAGGTTAGCTATCAATTTATTTTTCATTCATAAACAATGATGAGGATTCATAGCCTTATTGGGCAAACAGATCTCCTGGTTACATAACTGTGTTGTGCTGCAATGCCTTGGTCTCTCCTCACCATGTTGTTGGGATGTTACCACTCGTGGTTTCGCACACAATACTGTGGTATGACATTCAGCCAATCTGATAGAGGTCTCACAGTAAGGAATGTGTGTGGATGCAGTACTGACATTTTCTGACACTTTCTAACACAAATTAAGTTTTGTCAAAATGGGAGCTATGCGCTACGCGCTACAAACTTCTGTATTCTGTAAAACAGGTTGCATCACTTACGGTTCAGGTCTTTTGCATGTGCTGTGTTAAATAAAGAGCCGTTTTACTCTAGATACTGTAGGAACTGTGGACGAACCAGACAAATGAATCATTCAGATGATTCTTTCGAAACATATTTCTAATTTAGAATCAAGGTTCCGGCTCTGGCCCGTCTGCAGATAAAGCCAGGCTGATTACTTTTACGACACATGTTCCTGATAGCAGAAGCGACATACCAAAGGGTCACCCAAGAAGACAAAGTTTCTTTGATCATCAGAGCAAAGAAACAGCGAGACAATCAGACCCTTTTGTTTCCTTACTTCACAGGAAAACCAAAGAGACTGTTGAACAAATAAAACTGCTTCAAAATTGTTCCAACAATTTTAATGGACTTATCAAACATTTTAACTACATACATTTTGCATTATGTGTCCACAAGTACTACCTGTAAACAGTTAGGCTTTAGAACACTCACAATTCATGTAAATGTGTTAACTCTTGACTGAATGACTGAAAGTATGCCTTATTTGGACTTAATTTGATTCTTTCCCCCTTTCCTATATCCTGACTTGAATGAAATCTGTTTAAAATGTATAGTATTCCATTTAATAGAAATTATGTTAAAATGGCACTCTCTGCTGAAGCAGAAACAGGATGTAACACTTATGTTTATTGGGGGCAGAGGAAGGCCCGCTTGAAACAGGACATGTCTGATTGGCCAGGACTCCTCAGAGGGGTGACAAACAACTAAGTTTAAATGATCATATTGCAAGATAGTGAACGGGAGAAGTTGGTTAGTAAATGAACAGGGAGTTGGTTCTGTTCTGGGAAAAGAAGCCAAGACAAGTACCAAGAACAATGGAGTAACAAGAAAGAACAGACAAGCAGCTCATTCAAGCCATCCAACCTTCACTCACTTTTCTTTTCTTTACTTAATTTTCCTTTACCGCTGAAAGTCTTGTGTCCTAAGTTTCGCCGCAAAGTTCAACCAACGACTTTTGCCGCTTCAACTCCAGCGACAAAGAGACTTTGTTTCATTGTTCCACGGACCTGATCTGGACAATCATCGACTTGGGAAACCCTCCTCTGCACGACGAGGGAAATTCACCTTTAAGTCAACGCAAGCAAGTACCTCCAGATGAAAACTGAACTGGTGCATTTAAATTAATGATTCATGGTTCGTTCTGGTCTTTGAAATGCATTGATAGGAATTCGGTTAATCAGATCACTCTCTCTCTCCCTCTCTCTCTCTTTCAAAACTCTTTCTCTCTCATTTCCTTCTTACTGCAACGCGTATGAATGCGTGTGTGTGTGTATGTGCGTGCCTTTGTGTTAGATTAGTTTGTGTTAGAATAAATAAAATCTCTTGTAGATTTTAAAAAGAAAGTGTCTTGTATTATGTGCTTTATGATTTAATGTCTTAAACTGTCGATTTCAAGTTACCGTGCTCTAATCAGTGTTTTCACGATTGTTGGATATTTATATCCGCTACAAGAGCTTATTACGGTTCGAGCAAATGAACGCTGGACGTAATTCAATCTGTCTTTTTTCGTAATTTGAATAGGGAAGGCGTAGGACGTAGCGTAAGCATTTTGAACTGTGAGAGTTTTACACTTTCTTCATAAATTGAATATGGAAGGCGGTCTGGCAGAAGCTAGATATTTTACTTTATAACTTGTTAAATATGGATATTTTTCTTACACAAACGCTTCGCTTCAGAAGGCCTTTATTAACCCCCCGGAGCCGTGTGGAGTACACATTTATGATGGATGGATGCACTTTCTTGAGCTTCATACTCATTGGTCCCGTTCACTGCCATTATAAAGCTTTGATGCTTCAGAATATTTATTAATAAAACTCTGATTGTGTTCATCAGAAAAAAGAAAGTCATATACCCCTAGGATGGCTTGAGGGTGAGTAAATCTTGGGGTAATTTTCATTTAATGTGAACTAATCCTTTAACACTTTCTCCGACAAACAGGTACAATGAGACCTGTTTTCCTGTTTGTTCATGTGAAGTTCATTGCATAAAGTCTGTTGCATAAAGGGCTTGTGATAAATATTTGTACTTTGTTAAAAGGCAGTTTGGAGAACGATTGGTGTTGAAATAATGTTTAGTTGCTCTGGTTGAAATAAGGTTCAGCTGCACCTTGACTTTACATCATTATAAAAGCAGTATTCACAATAGGAGGTAAGTAAGCTAATAATAGATCTGAACAAGCCCTTTTATCTTGCATTTAATTATGTGTGATTATATATGATTGATTGGTTGCTCTTTGACTAAAGTGTGGCTTGTTGAATACCAATGTGGGGCCGAGATAGCACATCTGCTTCTGAAGTTAAATCTTTAATCGTTATGTTACTTTAAAGAACAGTTAATGTTCTCTAATTAACCTAAGACATGAAATAGGGCTCTTTTTATCCTTATTTCAGAAGCAGAAGAGGTGAAAATAGTTAGCAGACATTTGTTATGGTGATTTTTGGGTTTAGAGACATCCTTGCATAGAGATTTTTTGATAAATTTTAAAGAATTAACATGAATTCTTCAGTAAAATGCTTGTTATTTGTGCCTTTTGAGAAGGGACTACTTTTTTAGGTGAAAGAAAATGTGATTGTGTGACCAATGTCTGTGCTTTACAGACAGTTAAAGGTGATATAGACAATGTTTTTGACGACTGAGAAACCAAAGCCTGTTAGTGAGTTTTTGAAATGAGCGCATGCGTAAGAACAACCCCTCTTTCACAGCTCATTTCAAGGGAACGCCTCCCAAAACTCGACACGAGTGTTTGTTTACCACCGGCATTCGCTGTGTTGTGTTAGTGGATTCATTATGTCGGACTCACCGCAGGTAACTCATAATCTGCAGTTGTTACTCCTGACAAAAACATTGCATGCGGCGCCTGAGGAGTGTGGAAAGTTACTGGAGCGAGCACGTCTCTCACAAGGAACATAATGGCAGTGATTGACAAGCCAGAGGGCCAATCGTTTATGCGATGATCACACAAACGATTGGCTGATGTTTTTAAGGCCCTACCTCGTGCACAGATGATGTATATTAATATTATTACTTTCTGTGCACCTAATAAATAGTCTTTTATCAGTTAGTAAAGACAGTTTCAAGTAATATTGCAAAAATGTATAAAACAAAACATCCTCTATAGCACCTTTAAACACCATTAAATCCCTCCAAGATTTTGAGTTATGCCTTTGAGTATGTTTGATAGTAGCACATTTTAAACATCTATTTATTGGCGCTGCCTGCTTGTTGGCTAGTCTTCCATTATATGTGTATTTAATGTGTAAATATGTTTTCCAGTTTTAAATTATTGTTGGCATGTCACAAAAGCTTTTTCTATTTCAGAGCAAGAAAAGGATATTGCGAGGTTATATCACAACTGAAACTTTATTAATTGTAATTCAATCAATTGCAACAATTTCAACTTGTTTCTCACAATTATAATAATAATAATAATAATAATATATATATATATATATATATAATTGTTTTTTTTTCTTTATCTGTGGTGGTAACAAGCCTTCATAGACCAAATGCATTAAATAAAGGGAAAAAAATGTAATTGCTTAAAGCTGCAGTCCGCAACTTTTTTTGGTTAAAAATTATCCAAAATCAATTTTTGAGCAAGTACATAACCAGCCAGTGTTCAAAACTATCTAATTATCTTGTCTCGATTCACAACAGTAAGCTTGTAATAATGTTTTATAATAAGAGCGACATGGCGGATTTCCACGGGAAATTCAAGCATGCAGCAGTTCCTCTGTGCGTCATTACGTCACGTCCGTAAACAAAGTATCGTGAGGAAGCTGCCGGTAGCGGCACATTTATAGCCTTTTCTCACAGCAGCTGAAATAATTAAACTTATCATTTTGAAGGCGGATTGTAATCCAGAAAGGTCCAAATGACAATCATCAGTGACAGCAGGAGATTCAGCCGTAGACAAAAAGCAAAAGACTTTGGACTGTGGAGTGGATACAGAAATTGAAATCTACAGGTAACGCTAAAACACACTAAATACTCAGTCACACAGTGCTGATGTTGTTAACAATAACAATTTAAGAACAATATAACAGTAATAATAATCTGCACGGTTTGGTGTGATCCGAGCTAAGCGATCGTTAGATTTAATCATCATTGGCAGCGTGATTTATTGTAGGCCTGATGCTTTTTTCCTCAGTTGATCAGAACAAAAATGGCAGAAATGTTACTTACTTGTTCAGATGATATTTTCCAGTGAAAATTCTTTATATTGGTCATACTTTCAAGATGTAGAATCTGTGATTCTGAAGTTCAGTATCCACACCGGTGCGGTGACTGACAGCAAGCATTAGATTAATCCGCGCTGACGAGCTGTGCCGATGCACAACACACGTACAGATAACTGTTCCGCACATGACTGCAATCGCATGTTTCAAACAGAGATGGCGACAAAGAGGAAAAACTGCGGACAGCAGCTTTAAGGAAAGAGATTGCCTATAGTTAAAGGGATAGTTCACCCAAAAATTAAAATTCTGTCATCATTTACTCGCCCTGTTGTTCCAAACATGTATGAATTTCTTTCATCTGCTGAACACAAAAGAAGGAATTTTGAAGAATATGGGTAACCAACAGTTAAAATGGGCCTTCCATAGTATAGAAAAAAAATACTATTAAAGTCAATGGGGGACCATCAACTGTTTTGTTGCTGACATGATATTTTAATTTTTGGGTGAACTATCCCTTTAATACTGTGTATGTTGTGTTAGACAGGTTGTTTACTGAGTAACTGCCGTTTATTTGAAATCAAATATCTCAAGTTTTATCCATACAGTTGTTGTTTGTTCAGTACTGTCAGCTATAGGAATAAATTGTCACTATAGTAATTGAGGGAGGATTACAGTAATGAGATAAGGCTGGCTGCATTGATCTATGTACTGATTGCTCTTAGCACAGTGGGGAGAAAGATATTATATGTTTAAAAATTAATTTGTCACATTGCAGAAAATTATCTAGTTACAGCAAAATTGTGATTATCATCAATATACCGTTTTAATTATGAAAAAACAAGTATTGTTTCAAACACGCTCTCCATCTTCCATTAGTTGGTTAAATAGTGTTATTATGTCCACTGAATTGAGCTGAATAATATCTTCTGTATACTGTGAAGCTAGTGTGAAACAATCTGTATTGTATAAAATGCTATATAAATAAATACATGACCCCAGTCCAGTCGGGCTGCTCTAACAAACTGCAATTCTACTTGCTGCTACTAGTGGCACAAAAAAATATATACTTTAAAAGAAATAATGACCCATTACAGGATGTAAAATAGACATTCATTGATATGATTCAGAACTCATCATCGCGCATGTTTCTGTCAAACACATCATGACGTGTTTATCTTGAGATTGTGCTGGTCACTGAATAGTTTAGAGCTTTAAAATGATGAGCATTATCTCAAATAGCTGCAAAAGTGACAGACAATGTTGTAGTTTTACTTTCCTTTTACACTTTCTGAGTTGTTCTGCACTCAGAAGTGCATAAAGAAGTGGGGAATGTGTGCTATGCATAATGGGATATAATGGAGGATGGGGTCAAAAAAGGTTGCAGTGGCCGACTCCCTCTGGAGAAGTGCGGCTGTCCTCTGCTAACATCACTCTCCTTTAGTCTGCCATGTTGGCGCCACTGAAAGCCCAGTGTCCCAACATGCATTTTCACTGTGATTGCTTTTCCACTGCTCTGTCCAGCAAATGTGCTTGATGCAGCAGCAGTGGGAATTTGTAGCTTTGCACTCAGGCAGACCATTTTCAGGAAAGCTGGGATGGATATTCAATCTGTGTGTAGTGTAAATGGTTCAGTTGAAAATAAAAAATGTCATTGTTTACTCAACCTCATGTTATAAGGACATGAAAAAGGGGCTTTAAAAAGCACCCAAAAGCAGTATAAAAGTATTATAAAAAAATAGTCCATATGCTATATTCCAAATCTGAGAAACAGACATAAATTTACATAATTATTTGAGGCCTCCATTGACAGCAAGACAATTAACACTTTCAGATGCCCAGAAAGCTACTAAAGACATATTTAAATCAGTTCATGTGACTATAGTGGTTCAACCTTAATATTATAAAAAGACGAGAATACTTTTTTTGCGCCAAAAAGCTTCGAAGCTTTATGAATCAGTGGTTCGGATCGCGAAAACCATGCCTCGCTTACTGAAATCACGTGACTTTGGTGCTCCGAACCACTGATTCGAAACAGAAGATTCAGAAAGCTTCGAACCTTCATGAAGCAGTGTTTTGAATATGTCTTATATGTTATGTTTTAAATATGTCTTTAGCAGCTTTCTGGTTCTTGAGAGGTTCAGTGACATTGCTGGCAATAGAGGCCGCACTGAGCCATCGGATTTCATCAAAAATATCTTAATTTGTGTTCTGAAGATGAACGAAGGTCTTACGGGTGTAGAACGACATGAGGGTGAGTAATAAATGACAGAATTTTCTTTTTTTTTTGTGAACTAACCCTTGAACATCTTGGATGACAAGGGGATGAGTAAATTATCAGGAAAATTTAATTCTGGAGTAAACTAATCCTTTAACTATTTCAAGTGTGAAAAGCCCTAGAGTTTTCATTTGTTTGTTTGTGAGTTTGTTAGCTTGTGAACCATCTCTGGTCTTGTTTTGGGGGGATTAGCAAGAGGGTCTGGGGAAGAGGGATCACAGACAACATGTCAGAAATTGTTCAAATTGTTCAGTACCTTCAAACTAGAAATGCGCTGATCCTCTCTGTGACTGGAAAAATTACACTTCATTTTGTTGGAAAAATTATGCATAGGCTGGAAGATTGCATTTAGAATTCATCACGACTGAGCTCAGGCTATGCCACTGCATAATAGCATGTGTCTCACTTTGAGGAAAATTACACCAAACAATGTTTTTGCCCCATGGTATGTTTTTGAATCTGTTGCTTCAGAGTTGTTCTGGCAAATTAGCATTATATTTTTATTTCAAGCCAAATTACAGTTAACACACTTCAACAATCTTGGCACCTGAGGGGGTGTCCGCTGCTGGAATAATGATTCACAAAGCAACCTGTTCGACACAACACAAGCACATCTGTTTATGTATATATGTTGCATAAATTGTAAGCTTTAATTTACCCACCGAAAATGTGACTACCATCTGTTTTATGTTGACACTGCTAGCTTGTTTTAGCAAATATTCTGGGTTTTTGTTTATTCTTGTTCCCTTCAATACTAAATAGCTTACAAAATCTGTGATGTTAAGATTGGTTAGAACGAAATATTGATGCCTGTAAGGCTGAAAATGCTCATCTAATCTAACATTGCAGTAGAAGATGGTATAATGAAAGGGTTTCATTATTCTTTTACTAATCCTTTACTAGGTTTTGATTTTGCTTATCCCGGCTCAGCACTGGAGCTGTTTGTGTAAAACTGAACAATTGTAATTGCTTTGTAAGTGTGCTGAAATATCTTGATCATTTCGCCCAGAGGTACTGTGTTACATAAACGCTCCATTTATCATTTGAATGTGCTCAATAGATTTGCAGTTCTCTGTATTATATACAGCACTCTCACAGACTCCCACTCTCAGGCGTTTCATGTGATGTTGTGAGCGTAAAGGTGTGTGAAGGTGCCTTTATGAGGGTCAGTGATTAAGGTCACTCACATGTTGTATTCCCAGCAGTATCTTGGCATGATTTTGGCCTGCAGAAGGTAATGAGGTGTGGCTCTGTTTCCTCTCACAGCCCCAGCAGCTGACAAATATTCTGGAGATCAGCAACATCGTCTTCACTAGCATGTTTGTCATGGAAATGCTTTTTAATCTGCTGGCCTTTGGTACCTTCGGCTATATCAAGAACCCCTACAATATCTTTGATGGGATTATTGTAGTCATAAGGTAAGATCAGTGATAAATCTTTATCTATATCCCTGCTGAAAAATCCATAAACCAGCATCCGTGCTGGTTAAAACTGGTATAGTGGTGGTCCAGCTGGTTGACCTACATATTCATGCTGCTCTCCAGAAAAACTGAGCTGCTGTAGCTGGTCCTTCCGCTTCCCATGACCAGCATCCCATGCAAACCAGCATGCAAAAAATACCTTATGCTTGTGACCAGCAATGCTGGATTTTTCAGCAGGGAATTAAATTATTTTATATGGAAAATTGATAAAATACTTATCAGATATACATTACTTTTGTTCTCTCGCTACCGACAAGTTTTTAATGATTTTGCTCATCAAAGCTGCATTTATTTGATTAAAAATTCAGTACATTTATAACAGTAATATTGTAAAATAACTTTTCTATTTTTAAATAATTTAAAATGTAATTTATTCCTGTGATCTCAAAGCTGAATTTTCAGCATCATTACTCCAGACTTCAGTGTCACATGATCCTTCAGAAATCATTACAATATGATGATTTGCTGCTCAAGAAACATGTAATTATTTTATTTATTATTTCTTCATTTCATATCAACCGTGTTGGGGAAAGTTATTTTTACAAGTAATGCATTGCAATATTGCGTTACTCCATAAAAAAGTAACTTATTGCAATACTTACCTTACTTTTGCGTTACTTTTACTTATCTGGCCGGGCTTGCTTGTTTGTAATGTTTTTAATAACAAAATTTTATTCTATTTTTGGCAAATGTAAAGGCCCTTTCACACTATAAGTGAAAAGAATAAGTCTCAGGCTGAAGGAAATCACACCTGTAAAGTAAAATTGAAACACAAATGTGACGTTTATCTAAGTAATTTTGCTTATTAGTATGGTTGAATTGGATCATCATGGAAGGTCAGCAGCAAAGACTTTGGTAATAAAGTGAGATTAAATACATAAAGTATATTTGTGTTATTTAACATATTTAATTAGTACAGGTTTAATATATTCTAATTCTAGTTTGCATTTCACTGTTTTTCTCATTTTGTTCATCTCACAAAAGTATGAATAAAAGTATTACTATCAGTATATTTCTTACAACAACAACAAAATCTTATTGACCCCAATCTTTTGAATAATAGTGGATAATAAAATATTTTAATAAAATAATACAAATATTATGAAAGGTTTCGTGATGATTAAATGAAACCTAATAAAGGTTTTAAATAAATTACATTAAAAATACCTAAACTTTGTACCTAAATACCTAAACTAAACTAAATTGATTTTTAAAAAAAAATCCATGGACATGTTTTGCATCAGCTACCCAGGTGCTGTTGTGAAAGATAGTATGAAATTTCAGCAGGGCGTCTTGTTAATTGCTTGTAAGTATACATAAGTAATGTTGAGGTTATGTTAAAAAAAAAAAAAAACTGAATTATTAAATATAACCATGTGTTTTGGTGGCAGTGTGTGGGAGATCATAGGGCAGGTGGATGGGGGTCTTTCAGTGCTGAGGACATTTTGTCTCCTGCGTGTACCAAGGTTATTATAGTTTTGCATTTTTCATTAGTTTTTATTTTTATTTCGTTTTGACTTTTTGTTTTCAAATTCAGTTAGTTTAATTAGTTTTTAAAGTGGGTTTGCTAGTTTAGTTTAGTTTTTATTTTTTGAAAATGCTTAGTTTTAGTTTAGTTTTATTTTAGTGTTAGTTTTTAGTTTTTTTGTAATCTGGGTTATTTGTCAGGGGCAAGATTCAAAAAGGTCAGAAAAAGTATTGTGTAATAATAACATAAACATCAACAACAAAAACATCATACAATTTTAGAAAATATTCATTCAAAAATAAAACCAGTACATAAAATGTACATATGGGCACAAATATGTAAACAGTCTCAACACTCCGCAGTAAGTGCAAAGTGTGTAAGTGACGTGCCAGTAAAAAACCTAGAGCCAACAGACTAAAGACATACATGGACCGCATGTAGCCTATTCAACCCATTTTTGAGCCACAACAAGACATTTCTGTCAGATTGTCAGGGAGCTCAATCTGAGAAAATATCATGACAATAATAATAATAAAAAAAACACTAAAACAGAGTTTTAGTGTTACCTTCAGTGACACTAAAACTCTGTAAACTTGATTTTTTTTTCTCACAGTAATTTTCATTTAATTTTCAACTATGCAAACACATTTGGATTGAAGCAGCAAACATTCCGTGTAAGAGTAAACAAATGACATAACATTATTTAATATTTGAATCACAGCTTTATATAGTGTTTTGACATCGACAACCCAAGTGCATTTTACCTCAAACTTACGACTAGTTAACTTGCTACAGTAGCAATCGCTTCTCGGGTCGACATTAACACGCTGACAAAGTTATATTCAGAATTACAAATATTTTTATACCACTTTTTAATGTGTGTTTGTGTAAAGGTGTTCACAAAATACCAACCTTTAGCGAACTTGCTTTCAAAGTCGAACACTCGTTCTCATGGAGACGCGGTGTGCACGGAGGGGAGGGGCTGTGTGTGTGTGTGTGTGTGTGTGTGAGACGCAGGGAAAGGAAATGCAGCTGAACGTTATTTGCTCTATGAAAGACAATGATAAAGACGAAAACTAAGGACATTTAATCTATAATTTTATTTTATTTTAGTTAGTTTTGCCAAACACACATTACAGTTTTAGTTAGTTATCGTTTTTTTTGTAATGCCTCGTTTTTATTTTATTTCAGTTAACGACAATGTTTTTCCCACCTAGTTTTCGTTCGTTTTCGTTAACGATTATAACCTTGGCGTGTACTCAAACTGGTGCGCTTCCTCCCTGCACTGCGCAGACAGCTGGTGGTGCTGATGAAGACCATGGAAAATGTGGCAACCTTCTGTATGCTGCTCATGCTTTTCATCTTCACATTCAGGTGCAGACCACACCCACACCCTCGTTCAACCAGTTAGAACCGAGCTTGTTGCACAGTGCAACCAACACTATAGACCTTACCAGAGAAACAAGCGCGCCGCCATCTTTATAAAATTGTCTTTGAACTTCCGTTTTGCGGTAGCTCTGTATATTTCTATGGCATAATTAGTTAAAGAATAATTAGTTGGTTAAGTGGATTTACTTGTTGTAGAGTTAATGAAAGTTATCATGAGCATTGTAATATTTAAAGCAGATGTCTTAACAAATGACAGTAGATCGGGAAGATTTTAAAACGAGCAGTTCATTCATAAATGTAATATCGCTGTGGAAATACAAACCGGAAGTCAAAAGACAACGAGCGCAACGCTGAAAAGGGGCGGGGCTACATAAGGTCTATAGCTAAACTTGACAGTTTGATTCATAAAACTGTGCTACATGAATTAATTGATTTAAAAACTGTACAACATTAATAATTTTTTATTGAATGTAATTCTGGAATTATGCACTTAAATGATAATACATTTAATTTTTATTTCACTGTCAATACAGCATTCTTGGAATGCAACTGTTTGGATGCAAATTCAGCATGAAGACGGAGAATGGAGACACCATTCCTGACAGGAAAACCTTTGATTCCCTGCTGTGGGCCATTGTCACTGTGTTTCAGGTCAGAACAGAAACTATGCTAGCACTACATAGTAAGTTGTAAGTCCATTGTAGGTCCTTACTTACAATGAATAGAGTAGACATTTTTTCATACTCTGTCAAATGTAGTCAAGTGTGTTGTAAATAATTGCTTATTTTTGTCAGGCTAGGGTTATTTATGATATTGAAATATTTGTTTATACCAAAAAACTATTTATTAACTCATATCTATATTTTGAGCTAAAACAGTAGCTAAAGTGCAGCTCACTACAATTGAAAGTCTTTGTGTACATTTTTTTTTTTTTTTTTTTTTTTGCATCAGCACAATTTCATGTGATGAAACTGAATTGCTGAACCTGCACTGTATCTTCCTACCATGCACAATTACAGCTATTGTCATTAGATCATCGCAACACCATTTTGTGGTTAAAAAAGACTTAATTGGTAGACTGGGGAAGCCAGTTACTTTCACTTTAGTAAGGAGCTGAACTCTAAATAACATGTACATTATCATCACAAAACACTATTCAAATTGGAGCTACAGCATCAAATTCTGTATTAATTTCCCCACTGTATAATTCAGAGACAGGAAAACACATACAGAAAACACTGCTCTATTGCACATTTAAGTAATTAAATGTTTTTTCCTTTACTCAGCCGTCCTCTGTCCTCTACTGTTTCTCAGACAAAATGCTTGCGTGTGTATTTCAGATTCTGACCCAGGAAGACTGAACGTGGTCCTCTATAATGGAATGGCCTCCACCTCCCCATGGGCGGCTCTTTACTTTGTGGCTCTGATGACTTTTGGGAATTATGTCCTCTTTAACCTGCTTGTGGCCATCTTAGTGGAGGGGTTTCAGGCAGAGGTATAAAAAAACCTTCTACAACTGTCTCAGTTACAGTATTATGTTTGTCTTTCTTAAGCATGTGCACAAAATTATATATACAAATATGTAATTATACAAATATTATATACAAAATATAAATTCAATATTGAATAGAAATTGAATCTAAAATACAGTGTATGTTAACTCAATTTAAATTTACAGCTAAATATGTAGCTAATATGCAGTGTGATCTCCCCTTGAAGAGGCTCAACCTGTGGCACACAAGTTGAACTTGTGCTACAGACGTTTACATAATTGGCTTCTTAAAGAGTTAGTTCACCCACATTTTTGGCTGAACTAACCCTTTAAGGATGCAGATTTTTGCACAAACTAAGTAGCTGCTTTCTCCAGATAGTCTGGGGAGTTGAACTGCATTGCTGATACGGTGCTGCAGTGTTTGGCCCATCTGTCATACTGGGGACTGTGTGAATTGTGAACTTGTTATTAGTAGGTGTAAACCTGCAAAAGCTAAAACAAACACCATCTTAACACACCCCGAACCGCAATATTTCTAACAGAGTAGCAGGGCAGATAACACTGGCACCGCAGCTGTCTGTATACACAGCAGGCTATGACTGAGTGAAGGGCAGTTTGTTGTTGATGCCAGGGAGATGCTAACAGATCAGATGCGGATGAAGAGAAGCAATCGCTGAACTTTGAAGAGGAGGGGAAGATGGGGGAATTACGAGATACGGGTTACTTACATGTGCTAAATTTACATTTATGTGATTTACATCACATAAAAAGTTATTGCCATGTGAAATTACTTTTATGCACACATGCACACTTTTACGCTACATATTTTTTCCTAGTCTAGCCTGATCGTTCAGACATTAAGTCCATTAAGACCAATTAAAGTGAGCAGTGGTCCTCCAGAGCCACATTAAAGTCTATGCATACCCATGTCACATAAATGAATCTACTGAGGAAAATACCCTTTTTATGCTCTTCTACCATATACAACTTTAAAGGGTGCCCTAGCCTATTTCACAAGGTGTCCCCAGAATGTGTCTGTGAATTTTCAGCTCAAAACCCCACAGATTTTTTTCTTATTCAATGTTTTAACTGCCTATTTTGGGGCAGTTGAAAATAACGACAGCTCTTGTCTCTGTGAATACAGTAAGAAATGATGGTAACTTTAAGCACATTTAACAGTACATTAGCAACATGTTAACAAAACATTTAGAAAGACAGTTTACAAATATCACTAAATATATCATGATATCATTGATCATGTCAGTTATTATTGCTCCATCTGCCATTTTTCGCTGTTGTCCTTGCTTGCTTCACAATACCTGCAGAACATCAGATGATTCGCTGTGTAGCTCCAGACCTTAATACGGCTTCTCTAATGCCTGAACATGAGCTGGCACATGCAAATATTAGGGGCGTACTATTAAGGATTAGTCCACTTTTAAATAAACTTTTCCTGATAATTTACTCACCCCCATGTCATCCAAGATGTCCCATGTCTTTCTTCTTCAGTCGAAAAGAAATTAAAGTTTTTCATGAAAAACATTCCAGATTTTTTTCTCCTTATAGTGGACTTCAATGGGCACCAAACAGTTGAAGGTCATAATTAGTTTCAGTGCAGCTTCAAATTGTTCTACACGATCCCAGATGAGAAATACTATGATGTCATGTATGCGACTCCTCAAAACAGATATTATTAATTAATAATTTATGATATTTTACTTTTTACAGTACTTTTTACCTTGAAAATATATGTAAAAACTCTTTTAAAAATAATGATTATGTACATGTAACTGGTTACACACACAACATGTATTCAAGGTGTAGGGAAAATGTGATATCACTTTCCACTTGATGGTTAACCCAGTGTTACGGAAAGTTAGAAGTAATGCATTACATATTGCTTTACTCCATAAAAACTAATTGTTTACTTAGTTACGTTTTATGGAAAGTAATGTGTTACATTACTTCTGCGTTACTTTTCTAATCTGGACTGGGCTTTGTTTGTTTGTTTTATACAGCAAAAAAGTTTATATTTTGGCAATTAAAGGCCTGAACTGCATTAGTAAAACAAAAAGTGTGCAGGATATGTACATACAATCTATTGTAGAAAACAAAACTTGCAAATGTCTTCTTTCTTTTGTCAATGACAAAGCTGTTTATTGAGCATGCCAGCTTGTGCTGACTATGTACTGCAGGTAAAGCAGATTAATGCTGGTCGCTATTCACTGCCACTATATTGCCATGTTTCTATTTTTTGTGAAAGATTTCTTATGAGCTCTTGGAGAAACACTTTAAATTGACTTTTGAAAGGTGCTGCATGGTTGTTGAAACTGAAACTGCAAAATGGAGTAATAAAATGTCCAAAAACTGCATTAAAGTGTCAGTGCTGGAAATACTATAATGATTTCCCACAATTGTATTACAAGCTGCATAATTACAACTGCATCATGGTGTCATTTCTACAAGTTCAACCATCTTTCTAGCCAAGGCAAATCAATTAGACGTTGAGACAAGTGGATTTTAATTGTGCAAAATCTGTTTACAGAAAACGCATTTGCAAATAAACAGTAGTTAAATGGCAATTCATCACATTTAAACAAGCATCCATTGAATCCCATTTATTGATGTATTGAATCAAGACCATTAACTTTATCACCCTAAACACTTTAAACTCCAGACATTTAGAGCTGTAGTAATTAGCTTCTTTTTCAATCGATGCCTCTCTCTTGTGTGGACAGAGTTTCTGTCTCCATCTCAGGAGGGCCATTGGAAGCATAAACCTAATGGTGTAAAGATCATGAGGACTGGTCCTTTATCTGTCTCGCCTCAACAAGTAAGCATTTGCCATCTCCTGTCGTATACTGACCAGTTTTTCTTTCAAGTTCATGTTCACTTTGTAACTGTTATTCTGTCCTAGGTTTTTCTGATGATTTGTCAGAGGTTAATTTCTCACAAATTTTGATCATGTAGTTTTTGGTATTCATCTTCTTAAACTGCATCACTATTGCTCGAAAAGACCACTATACAGCCACCTGAAGTTTGCTTTAGTGATCTCATCCTAATAGTCAATTTGAATTTAATATTTGAGATTTTTCATGCTTATTGGATGTATGTACATTCTGTTTTTCATTTCAGGAGAGAATGTTCTCAGTATTTCAAATTATATTTTCCCTGTTAATTGTGTTGCTTACATGACTGTGAAGGTATGATTTTGTTTTTTCTAATGTACAAAGATTTCCATTCCACAAACCATCACATTGATGTGGTATGGCTTTGTTCA